>VATE01000227.1:0-21798 GCA_008065195.1 Metschnikowia amazonensis | reverse complement strand
ATTACTGAATTCTATTAAAAGTTGGTGTGAAACATTATACCATTTGGTTTGATTTTGAAATATTGGTATGAATAATTTTGAAATATTGGTATGAATAACGCGCGCTGGTATGAATAATTTTGAAAAACAGTGTATTGGTACGAAAAATATTGTCGCACTGGTATAAATAATTTTGAAAAACAGTGTATTGGTATGAAAAATATTGTCGCACTGGTATAAATAATATTGGTATGAATACAGTCTTTTTCAAAAATATTCATACCACTGTGACAAATATATTCATACCAAATGGCATAATGTTTTATACCAACTTTTATAGAATTCAGTGGTCGGAATTTTTTAACTGGTCGATATATATACTATTCTTGGAGTCCTCTAATCAACAATCGAAATGAACAAAACTAAAATACCATGTTATCCTGTATATTGAAACTTTATTTGTTTTAATAATTTTGAAAATACTGTATTATTGTCGCATTGCTATGAATAATATGAAAAGACTGTTCCATAAATCGTCCTATGTGTACACCTGTACATCTTGAAATCCGTACACCAGCGTGATCAAATCAAGGGCGCACGTGACCTGCAGAACGTCCAGTCCCCGGACTCCGCGCCTCAACATTGTCCTGCACTTCTACCACACCTATTTTGCTACGACATCAACGGCTCCACCCGCCTCCTCCGCTCCCTAGGACTCCTTTCCTCCTCTCCTTTCCTGCAGAGAAGCCGCCCCTTCGAGGCTATCAAATCCTTGCACCCCACTGTGCAAGCGAAGCTAACTTAGCATCTGAGTTCCCCGCTTGAATCGGGTCATCGTTTGCCATCGTGACACGAACATTAAGATTGAAGACGGTTATTGGTACTGTTTGTGATTATTGCAATAGACAGACAAGAGAACAGAACATCTACAATACAATACATCTACATCACATCACAACATCACATCACAACATCACATTACAACATTACAACATCACATCATCATATCACAACATCACAACATCACATCTACTTCATCATCACATCATCATACATCACATCCACATCACATCTACTATCTTATTCCCATTGTCAGTCGTTAACTTCCATTCCCGTCTCCTTACTTGAGCCTCATGATGGTCAGTTTCTACCCTACATTTCAGAATAACCTGAAAAATACTTACCCCGATGATGATAATGACTGGAAGGTTCCTCCGTTGATAGATGAATCCAAAGCTGAAGGCCGCAACCGCTCCATATCCCTCTCGCGCTTTCTCTTCAAGGACCCAGAATCAAGTACGCCAGAACCAGATTCCGACTCCAAAAAATCTGACACCAACTTTGCAAAGCTCCGATCCATCTTCAAGTTCCTGACCCTGCAGGACGGGGAAAAAGACCCGGACGGGCCTGTGGCTTCACCAGAACTCCACTCCTCGTTCCATGAAGCAGTTCCTGAGAAACCGGACAAGAAAGACAAGAAAGACAAGAAAAAGGACCTTGAAAAGCTGAAGGTCTTGGTATCTGAAAAAGATCCGGAAAACAGGTCATTCATGCCCAAGCTCTTCTATATGGGCCGAAGACGACTGGGGTCCGAGCCTAAGAAACAGGATGTTTTTTCCCAAGACTCCTTGGACATTGTTGTGGCTAGTCTGTCGTCGGATGATATGGGTAACAGAGCCGGATCCAGCAAAATGACACTTGCAAATCTGTTTGCTGAGAAAGGTGGCCAGGTATATCTTCGACATAACACTTCGATACTTTCCGTGCCTCTGGGCAAGCACTCACGACTCTTGGATCCGAAGACGGCCTTCAAAGCAGATGAGCCATTATCAGAAATGGACGATAAGGATATGATGATAGCTGGAAGTGGTCTGGCTGAGCCCTCTGGGACAAGTACGGGAGATTTTATTAATGTGGGATCAAGCAGTCTTGGATCGAATTATCATGGTTCCACCGTTGGTTCCACTCTTGGTTCCACTCTTGGTTCCACTCTTGGTTCCACCGTTGGATCGAATTATCATGGTTCCACCCTTGGTTCTACCCTCGGTTCAAATACTCCCGCCCCAATTCATCCCCCTTCTCATACTCATAATTCGCACTTACTGGCACCCGTCACTCCTCTAAAAAAAACATTGAGAAGAGTGGCTTCAGCCCCCTTGGTACGCTTACTACATGAAAAATCACCATCTATCGAATCTACAGAACCATTTGATGTCAATGACCATATTGGTGAGCTCACATTCACCAAAGGAAGACCCAGAACCTATACGCAGGGCCGAATATACCTGAATCTGGCCACTCGCATCTTGGACGTGCAAGTCAATGAAAGCTGTTTCGAGAAAATCCGGCTTTTGGGCAAGGGAGACGTGGGCAAGGTATTCTTGGTTAAGGAAAAAGCCACGTCTCGCTTGTATGCCATGAAAATCCTCAACAAGAAGGAGATGATTGAAAGAAACAAAATCAAACGTGCTTTGGCTGAGCAGGAGATCTTGGCCACCAGCAACCACCCGTTTATTGTCACGCTCTACCACTCGTTCCAGCTGCGCGACTCGTTATACCTCTGTATGGAGTATTGCATGGGCGGCGAGTTTTTCCGCGCGTTGCAAACCAGAAACAACAAGACCATCGATGAAGACGATGCGCGTTTCTATGCGGCCGAAGTCACGGCTGCGTTGGAGTATCTCCATTTGCAGGGCTTCATCTACCGCGACTTGAAGCCCGAGAACATTTTGCTTCATCAGCTGGGCCACATTATGCTCAGTGACTTTGACCTTTCCAAACAGTCGGAGAATATCAAGAACCCGGAGATCCAGTTCAGCAAGAGCCATAGCTCGTCCAACCCACACATTGATACTAAGGCCTGCATCGATGGGTTTCGGACAAACTCGTTTGTGGGCACCGAAGAATACATTGCACCGGAGGTGATTCGCGGGAAGGGCCACACCAGCGCTGTTGACTGGTGGACTTTGGGAATTCTTGTGTATGAGATGCTTTACGGAACTACACCGTTCAAAGGTCGCGATCGCAAGGCCACTTTCAGCAATGTGCTCAAAAAAGATGTGCGATTTTTGGACACGAAGTCAATTTCGTCGCAGTGCAAGAGCTGTATCAAGAAACTCCTCATCAAAGACGAGACCAAGCGTTTAGGCTCGAAGTTGGGAGCGTCCGATATAAAAAACCATCCGTTTTTTAAGGATACGCAGTGGGCCTTGCTCCGAAACCAGAAACCACCCATGATTCCGGTGCTCACCAAGAACAAGAAAGCGGAGCAAAAACCCGAGAGTCCTGTGAATGATGAACAACCGTTTGTGCAGAAAACCCCGGATTCTGATGACCCATTTGCGCTGTTTAGCTCTGTGACGCTCCACTACGATGAGAATGAAAGTGATGCTATTATAGGAGCCGATACTTCGATGTATACGAGTGTGGCTTATACCATGACGAATAAGCCAGCTTCAACGAGGAAGGAGAAGGGATTTTTGCGGAGGTAGGAGAATTAGAGTCATTTCTCTTTGCAGACCTCTTTTCTCTTTCTCTTTCTCTTTCTCTTCGCAGTCATCTTTTCTTTTCTTTCTCTTTCTCTTCGCAGTCATCTTTTCTTTTCTTTCTTTCCTGTCCCCCTTTCAATCTATGTCTCCACTACATTCACATATCTTACAAATGTATCCATTGTATTACCACTTGGTATGTTCCTGGTGGTCCGAGTATTGTTCCCCAAAACGGCATTCTCCCAAAATTGTCCAAAGGACACGGTATTTTCTAGCGGAATCCTATTGTTCCGTAAGGGGAAGCGGGAATTTTTCAAAACACGTTACTTTCTTCAAGGAACACGGCTGTTTCGAAAACAAAATATCTATTTTAAGAAATGAATTGTTCCCAAATAGGAAACTATAACTATCCATGCAACGCGTCCGGCGACTTCTTAAGTTCTGTGCCTGCACATAGCCCCTCAGGCGAATTACAAACTTAAAGAACAAAGGAAGCGCCGGTATGCGCAGCAAACATCCGTGCCCCATGTGGCCCCCTGGGGAGCTAGATATCAAGGCTCCGCACCAACAAAGCCTCAATTACAATGGGACCCGCGCCTCTTCAAAATGAGGCTTTAGCGGGCAGCCACATCTAGATCTACCGATCATGTCAAGCATGCATGATAGTGCAACTGCATGGACTACATAATGCAACTGTATAAGCGCATTCCTGCAGGTAATGCCCAGCCAGACCTCTGGCGCGAACAATGTAATTCTACATTATCTACACTTACTAATTCAAAAATGAAGAATAAAGCAATCAATTATGTCGAAAAAGCTGTCTAGAGCCGCTTAACAAGTAATGAGGTCGACAACGTTGAGATGAACAGGCGCACATTGCTCCTGGATGTCTTTAGAGTTCTCGAAGTAGTACAAGTTGTGGAAGTCTCCGGATGCGCACTGGTAGAAGAGATCATCACCTCCCAAAGCCAAGTTTCCTGCTGGGTTGATAGACCATCCAACAGCGTAGATAGTTCCTGCTTGTGGTGGTCCGTCGAATTGGAATTGGTAGTTGGCAACAATAGCTCCAATTCTGTTCTGAGAGTCTGTCAAGATACCACCCTTCAAAGTCATGGTCAACGAAGTGTCGTCTTCCTTTCTACATTGGTATGGGTATGAGCCGGAGCCAGTCTTGGATTGCACTTGACCATCCTTGATTTGGCTGGCAGTTGCTCCACCTTGTTGTTGAATTTGACCGTCACCAATTTGCTTCACAGAGTTACCAGCAGCTGGCTTACCCTTGTTGTCACCCTTGTTGTCACCCTTTTGGTTTTGAATTTGTCCATCTCCGATTTGGTTAATCACGTTACCAGCAGCTGGCTTAGGGGCGTTGTTACCACCCTTGTTGTCACCCTTTTGGTTTTGAATTTGGCCATCTCCGATTTGGTTGATCACCTTACCAGCAGCTGGCTTTGGGGCATTGTTGCCACCCTTGTTGTCACCCTTTTGGTTTTGGATTTGACCGTCTCCGATTTGGTTAATCACGTTACCGGCAGCTGGTCTAGGGGCGTTGTTACCTCCCTTGTTGTCACCACTTGGGTTTCCTGCGGGAGCAGGTGCAGGAGTAGGCTTGTTGTTGGCAGCAGGAGCAGGAGCACGAGGAGTGGGCTTGTTGTCGCCACCCTTTGGCTTCTGATTTTGAATTTGACCATCTCCGATTTGGTTGACAACATCTCTCTTTCCGACAGGAGTTGCAGCAGCCTTGTTAGCAGTCGTCAGACGGGACAAGGTCTGGACCAAGATACCAAACTTACTAGTGTAGTCGGTGATTCCGTCAGTTGCGGTCTTGGAGGGGGTCAAGGTAGACCAAGGGTCCGAAGGCACATAGGCGGCCTGGGCAGCAGCAATCACTGATAAAATGGCAAACGATAACTTCATGCTGTGGGTAGATGCTAAACGATGAAAGAAGAAGTGTTGATGGTGAGGATAGAAAATGGGGGGGGGGGAAGTTGGGGGCCTTTTATATGGTGCAAATGCAGGCTTTGCTCGAGTCCAAAAATAGGAGCATTGTTTCTATAGGCTGAGCCCTCTCTGCACGGAGCGCGTATGGGCAAGCGAAATCGCTGGATCGCTCAGATCATGTAAATACCGCACTGCATAATGCAGCTTCTGATGGCTTTTTTCTCTCACGGTTGCAGTGGACGGCGCATCAACAGTGGGCTGGAGGACTGCATGCGCTATTTATAGTTTCACTCCGACATCCGGGCCATTCCACCGGGTTGCGGGGACTGTTCGTTTAGTTGGGACTTATTCAATCTTTATTGTACAAACACTCCATGGTGCTATAGTTGCCGATCGGCCTTTACTCTGGTAAGCCACGCTACGCTTCCTTACGATGCACGCAATTAGCTACCCCTAAAGAGTAATGCGCGCTAAAGTCAAGTTACTCAACAGCGCATGCCGCATGATGCACCGGGTGAGCAACACTGGCTGGCTATAGATCATTTGTTTCTCCAAATGTCCCTGCATTTACCGCAACCAGATCGGTGTTTACTATAGTAAGTTGAGTGCACTATTACCAGGTCATGCATAAGTCTTGGCACGTGAGCGCAACCGTCGTGGGGAATGTTTTTTTTTAGAAGAAGCCGCACGGTCCCGGCCTTCCATGACATCATCAACGGAAAAGCACTGGTCGCTCGCTGCATACTGTAGTATACTTTGCTCTTTTAGTAAACTACGTGGGCCTCTAATCTGAAGAGCCTTGAAGCCTTGATTTAGGAAGTTGTTTCAGAATTAGTTCAATTCAATACAATTGGATGCATTATTGAACTAATGCATTCGTTTCATGTCTTACCTTATTCTACGTCTACGTGTTGCTGAAACCTGAGTCAATTGTGAGTTATTTGTTTACTTTTGGTTGTTTACCTCAAGCTCTCTTCCCCCTTGTTATATACCTTATATATTTTCCAAGCCTTTATTATTCCCCTTTTCTTTTCTTGGGCTCCGGTATGTTTACATTATTTCCAATGCCTGCTATATGCAGTGCCTAGTGAGTGTTCAATTGTGTGCTAGCCAAAATCGCGAAATACCGTTCACGCGTCGCATTCTTCTCAACAAAGGCCCAGCGTTTGTTTAGGTGCGCCGTATTTCGTTATCGTCTAAGCCATTGTTTGTCGGCTACAATGAACGGCGGCTCTGCATCCATCTTATGTGCAGGCACAGGCACGTGCCCTCCGCCCCCCGGTTAGCAGCTTGTTCTCGACCATTTGCTGGGTGCACTCCAACACGTCGGGAACGCAGTGTTTAGACTCACAGCCGATTAGACTCCCCACCGAGTCCACACGCAACGCAACCTTAAGTCCAGCCGCTAGAAGAACGCCCTAACCGCCGTACGGTGTGTGCCATATACAGGTGCGATATTGAGACAGAAAATAAAGGTTAACTAGTCAATTAATGATCTATTAATTACTAATTATCTATTAATTACAAATTATCTATTAATTATTATCTATTAATTATTAATTATCTATTAATTATTGATTATTGATTATCTTCTTCATCTTCATCTTTCTCCATCTTCCTCCATATTCCTCCATATTCTTCCATCTTTCTCCATATTCCTCCATCTTTCTCCATCTTTCTTCTTCTATGATTGTCCTCGGGATGCGGCTGAGATTTTGGGCGGATGACATACTAATTGTGCAGGTGATCGGAGACAAGATGCGCACATTATCAAGTGGCCAGAATTGCAAGGTGGTAGAAATGAGAATCAACGGCATTGCATACAGGCATTTTGGATATCTGATGAAGATACTATAGAAAAGGAGTAGATTAGGGATTAGTGATTAGGGTGATCAAAAGGGATGATGAAAATCATTAAATTAGAATTCAATGAAAATTCCATCGAAAGTGATAAGTGATTAAGTGATGATAAAATTGGTCAATAAGTGATCAAAAAGGATTACGTATGAAATTCGTGAAATTAAATTTAAAGTCGATAATAAGTGATTAAAGGGATTAATGTGATTATGTGATTATGTAATTATGTGATTATGATTATGTGATTATGATTATGTGATTATGTGATTATGATTATGTGATTATGTGATTATGTGATTATGATTATGTGATTATGTGATTAAAAGTCATTTAAGTCATTAAAAGTCATTAAAATTCATTTAAGTCATCAAAAATGATTAAATTTCATTAATAAGTCATTAAAGTCGTTAAAATTCATTAATAAGTCACCAAAAGTTATCAAAAGTGATTAATGAGTGATAAAAGGTCATTAATAAGTCACCAAAAGTCATCATAAATTAATCAATTAGTGATCCAAGAAGGATTTAAAGTGATTAAAAGTGATCAAAAAGGGATGAGGAATGAAATGCATCAGATATATTTCAATGAAAAATACATCACTAAGTGATCAAAGTGATCAAAGTGATTAAAGTGATTAGTAATTCATCAAAAGTCTTAAATACGTGATAAATACATGATTAAAGTCATTAAAGTCATCAAAAGATGACGAACCCAAAGTTAAATCAAATTACATCAAAGTGAGTGAGGAAGAATGAAGTCATGGAAATTGAATTCGAAATTACTTCAGTGATCAATGTAATTGTTAGACGCCACATAGGTATACTACCTTTATGAGCAATTATAGCCTAGACTGTGCAGTCAGAAACTCAGCAGCATCCCCAGTCTCCGTACTACCTCCACTCTGAAATTCAATGATACAACATTCCCAGTTCCATCCTACTACCGCTCGCCTGAAACATTTGGTCACTAGCTTAACTTCGGGATGCATAACATTCTGAAGTCTATAGTTAACCCGATTCCTCTTCAAAAGGAATCATGCACGAATAAATAACAATCTGGCACTTGAAGTCATCAAAGAATCTAACAGTAATCAAAAATAATAAAGGATGAGTATTGAAAAGGAAAATATAAAAGTTTATAATTAATCAATGAGTGACGATTGATTAATTACACTAGGCCAATGACTGAAGAATGTAATCATACAGTATACATGTTACTGTCTAGACAGACAATGGCAGACACATAGTCATAGCTAATACCGATTAAAAATACAGAATAGGTATTATTGAGAAAATTGATACCATTCAAAAGACTAAGACTGAATACTCTTGACCAATGAAGTCCCAAAGGCAATGTATGGATATCTGATCTTCAACACAAGTACACGAAAAGATGTTATCATCCAAATCCCATATACCATATCCATTCTTCATTTCTGTGTGGGTCATGGTGATACAGTGGTTTCAAATTATTCAACCAAATACAAGTTATAATCTACAGGATAACAAGGAAACGAGTTCAGTTTGTCAGTTTCAGTCGTTTATAGACTCGAAAAATAGTATAAGAGCGATTGTCTAGATGTGTATTTCTGATTACTGAATTCTATTAAGTTGGTGTAAAACATTATGTCATTTGGTTTGAAGATTGTGCGAGAAATATTTTAAAATTGGTAGAATAATATGAAAAACATACAGTCTTTTTCAAAATTATTCAAACCAAATACAAATTATTCAAACCAAATACAAATTATTCAAACCAAATACAAATTATTCAAACCAAATAAAAATTATTCAAACCAAATACAAATTTTAACATACAGCACAACATGAAAACTACTTTAGTTTTATCAATTTCGACCGTTTATTGGAAGACTTCAAGAATAGTATATATGAGCAATTGTCCAGGTATAAATTTCTGATTACTGAATTCTATTAAAAGTTGGTGTGAAACATTATACCATTTGGTTTGAATAATTTTGTGGTGGTTTGAATAATTTCGTGGTGGTTTGAATAATTTCGAAATATTGGTTTGAATATTTTGTCGCACTAGTTTGAATAATTTTGAAAAATACTGTAGTTCGTTTCAAAAAATGTGCGAAGTGGTACGAAACTTTTGATATATGGTTTAAATTTGCGGGTGTTAGATTCTTTAGTAACGTCTTTTACCTATCACGTGTGTATTCGTTGATGGATTCCCAATAAGTGGGAATCTAGGTAATTATATAGTCCAAGGGCGAGCCTGCCCTAATGCTGGCTGCTTGTTATGATGCTGGCTGCTTGTTATGATGCTGGCTGCTTGTTATGATTGCTGGCTGTAGTGAGCCATATCTGGTCGAGGCGACTGTATATAAGGAGATCACGTGTTCTGGTCGTATTAGACAGGGTCTACCGTGATTCCTCCACTAATCGTACAGCGTAGCTATAATTTGGACCATTGGGTAGTGTAATACCCAAGGTGGATCTGACGGCGCGCTAGTTTTAATAATTTGAAAACTGTAACCTGAATTCCATGTATTTGCTACGATTGCAGGGCAGGATTGAAAAGGTATCTAGACTGATTTTGGAGTATGTGGGTAGTTCATAATATTCACTGTCTTCTGTGGTCTGGTGATACCCTGTTAGAATCCAGTCTGAAGATGTAACATTCTCAGTTCATACTGCTCACGTAAATCACTCTTAATTTAACGCCATATTGATTCATAGAGGATCCTCCTAAACTTGTTTCAGTCCTTTGGTTTATGACACGACCCTTGAAATGCATAGTATCATTTCTGTTCCAGCCAGAGCTGCTGGTATTTATTCATCAAATCTTATCAAAATCACTCCACTCAATTGAGTACTCTAAACCTGTACTATATGCAGGACTCTATTTATATGCATTATTTTTCATCTTCAGTAGAGTCAATTTCAGAGGAGTTCAAGTTTAGTGAAGTTTCAGTGATTACTTAATCATGTCTAAAGCCGATGGTATGAATTTCACTGGCACAAAATGAATGGTGTATTTTAGGCGGGCATTTTCAATTATTGTGTAACAGTGACAGTGCTCGATTTGTATATTTTCGCAGCTTCTGTTCAGGATTGAAAATATCAATAGAGCCATGAAAGGTAATATAAATCCATTTGAGTCAGATCAAAAAATAGATTTATGAATTTTTATTACATTCTTGATGGGTATGTAGAGTTGGCGAATTATATAGACCTTTTACACTACAAATGTAAATCCTATATCTTCAAGTACTTGTTCATAGTCTTATACCATAAGAGAAATATCTGCTTATATAATATTCAATACCGGATGAAACTCTGGGAAGATGGACACGAATGACTGGTTTAGCGAAGGCCGATATGATATGGTGTGTCTATGGCACCCCTTTTTTTTGCCAGACCATAAACCCGTACATCCCAGGCAAGCGCCATTGGCCAAAGGCAACAAGTAACAGAACCTAAGAGTAATTGACCGATGCTGAGGAAATAACGAGAAATGAATTTTGATAATTATAATGAATTATGAAATGAATCTGTTGATGAGTCTGATAGGTGGATTCAGAATCTGTTGATGAGTCTGATAGGTGGATTCAGAATCTGTTGATGAGTCTAATAGATGGATTCAGAATCTGTTGATGAGTCTTATAGGTGGATCCAGGAATATGATGTGACGTTGCAGGCGGAGCAGAAGACTGCACACTGGAGAGGTTAAGTACTGGCAGGGCACGACGCAAGGGACAACCTCCATGGTGATTCTTGCACACTTCTATTGTCATGCTTGAAGAGTCCTGTACTCAGAATCCTAGATTAATTAGTCACCGGTGCTGCTGGAAGACGAGGGGGGGATGAGCTAGGGATGACTTATGGAGTCGAAAGTCAATCCTGTTCTCCATTTTTAAACACCGTAGGTATGATCATATGGTCAAACTATGCACTACACAATTCCATTTCAGAATATTAAATAATAAAAGTTGGTGTATGCCATTTGGTTTGAATTTGCGAAGGGGTACGAAACTTTGAATTATTCAAGCCGCGCGCAAACGTTTCAACCAGAAAAGAATCAACAGAAAAGAATCAACCAGAAAAGAATCAACAGAAAAGAATCAACAGAAAAGAATCAACCAGAAAAGAATCAATAGAAAAGAATCAACCAGAAAAGAATCAACCAGAAAAGAATCAACAGAAAAGAATCAACAGAAAAGAATCAACCAGAAAAGAATCAACAGAAAAGAATCAACCAGAAAAGAATGATTCAACTAAATCAAAATTTCATACCATAATTATTTTTGTTCTTTCAAACCAAATACAAGTGATGTATAAAAACCAGTTCAGTCCGTCCGTTGACTGTTGATTTGAAAACTCCTTTATATAGTAAGATTTCTGAAATTAAATTAATGAAGTTGGTTCTATTTTCTGGTTTGAAAAATGTGCGAACGACTTGGAATTCTGTTAACTTTTTTCTGTTTGACTATTCTGTTTGACTATTCTGTTTGACTATTCTGTTTGACTTTTTCTGTGAAAATGTGCGCGCTGCTTTGAACTTTTTCAGTTAAAATGGTTTGAATACTCTAAATACACTAATAAGTCATGAAATTAATGAGCACCTGATTTCTTGGAATTTAATTCTCATGACTTTACTATGGAGAAGTTCAATAGATCCCAAAGTTTGTTAAAATCTATGGGACCATGAACTTAATTTTAAAATCACTTTATGGCAATTATAGCCGGGACTGCGCAGCCAGGAACTCAGCAGCATCTCATACTACCACTCTGAAACGCAGTAATGAACATTCCTTTATCCTACTACCACCACTCTGAAACACATTAATGAATATTCCTTTATCCTACTACCACCACTTTGAAACACATTAATGAACATTTCTTTATCCTACTACCACCACTCTGAAACACATTAATGAACATTCCTATATCCTACTACAGGCTGAAACATTGGGTGTAGCTTACCATCAAGTCTATATACAGTGTTCAAAATTACTCAAACCAATTTCAAAATTATTCAAACAAATACAAGTTTTAACATGGAAACTAGTTTAATCTCAATATATTTTCATATTTAAAATATTGCCTTTATATCTATTAATGTAAACACAATCTTCTACATTTTACATATACTCTTAGTATTGGAACTCTGCTTTGGACCTAAGATAAATTTTTTAGTTATGACCTAACTATGTGAGTTTGCTGTGATGCCTGGGAATAATTCTAGATACAAAGAATTCTTCACACTTTTCTATTCTCTATTCTAATTTCATCAAACAATAAATTCCAAATTATTTTTCTGATTTGAGTGTATTGTGCTCACTGCGAAATAATCATTGATAGACCTATATACCAGGCCCAGATTTTCGCCTTCCCAGATACTGTTAATTTTGTGTTTGCCGTTGATTGGAAGACTTCAAGAATAGAATGTAATAATAATCAGCAAGATATAAATATGTGATACTGAAAACTATTAAAAGTTGGTGTGAAACATTTGGTTTGAATAATTGTCGCACTAGTTTAATTTTGAAATATTAGTATAGTATTTTTCAAAATTATTCATACCAGTGCGACAAAATTATTCAACCAAATAAAAGTTTTAGTTTACAGGATAACATAGAAACTACTTTAGTTTGTCCGTTTCAACTGTTGATTAGAAGACTCCAAGAATAGAATGTGATAGTAATCAGCAAGATATAAAATATGTGATACTGAAATCTCTTAAAAGATGGTGTGAAACATTACTTTGGTTTGAATAATTGTCGCACTAAATAATTTTATTGGTATGAATACAGTATTTTTCAAAATTGTTCAAACTAGTGCGCAAAATTATTCATACTAATATTTCGAAATTATTCAGACCAGTGCGCAAAATTATTCAGACCAGTGCGCAAATTTATTCAGACCAGTGCGCAAATTTATTCAGACCAGTGCCCAAAATTATTCAGACCAGTGCCCAAAATTATTCAAACCAAATACAAATTTTCATATACAAGATAACATGGAAACTAAATCAGTTTTGGCCCTTTAACCCTTAACTCCTAGATGTATATATGAGGCAATCCTCTAGATTAACTTTTCAGAATATTGAATTCTAAAACAGTTGGTGTGACACATTTCGTCATTTGGTTTGAAAGATTGTGCGAAGGGGTACGAAACTTTTTGAGAATTAGTATGAATAATTTTGTCGCATTGGTATGAATAATTTTGAAAAATACTGTAATTGTCGCACTAAATAATTATATTGGTATGATTAATTGTCGCACTGGTTTGAATTTTGAAACTGTAAACTTTTTTAAGGTGCACGAATACATGCTTCAACAATACTACTTAATGTCATTTCTTTATGAATAATTGTCATTAATCAATAATTGTTTTCTAGTTTAAAAAACCACACTGTCTTAATGGACTAACCTGCTATGGAGTTACTATGGTCTATACAAATTAATTGACTGAAATCCATTAAATGGAAGTTATCTGTCACTCAAAGAGCTTACGTTTGTATATATTTTTTCTAGGACTTAGACTGACCACTACTAATCATAGCCCATTACTCTAATCTTGTAGTCTGCTCTTTACTTGTTCTAGTCTGCTCATTGACTAACATTGAAGTAAATCCAAAGGTTTCACCTCGAAATCTTTCCTAGTAAACCTAGAATTGGTCCAACAAAAGCCCGGAAAACACGAAAGAGGTCACCGAGAATAAAAATATAGCCGATTTCGTCAGGTCTGGTCTTGATATGGCCATCAATGAGTCAATATCACAGACTTGACGCTTTGTTCACGATGGCTAGATCATATTGCTTCTTAGACTAGGTCATTGTGACTGACCAAAGAGTATGGAAGAGCCTAAAAAAGTGACTGACTGATGTTGACTGAGTGATGTTAGAGACCAATAGAAGGCCTCATTCTATAGCTCTTAAATTGGAAACAGAACTATAAGAGCAAAACTATAAGTGAACTATAAGTAAGAGCAGAACTATAAGAGCAAAACTATAAGTGAACTATAAGTAAGAGCAGAACTATAAGAGCAGAACTATAAGTGAGACCAAAACTTTTTCAATGGTTCAACTTCATGGATCTCTCCCTATTATATGTCTCATGTCTTATAATAAAATTGAATTAATGTACCTTTGGTGTACTGGCCTGTGAGCTTTTGGGCCAGGCTCGCAAAACAAGTAGTTGGTGCCACGGACTGTATGTGGGCTCGACAACTCGTACATAGTGTGGAGCATTATGGTCACTCATGGCCAAGGCCTCGATTCTGACGCTTCTTGCCTCAAGCGTGGCTGCAAAGTCCAAGCCCCATTATACGTCCTCTAAGCCCCACAAACCTGTCAACCTTATATCCGTAGTGTATCCAGACTCATGAGATATCCAAACTCATGGTGTATCCCACACCATGATGGACCCGGACTTGTTGGACTCTCGGATCGTTTAATCGCCGTGGATCACGTCCTTTTCCAATACAAGAGTCCAAAAAACCCCGGAGTGGTTTTGGTCTCACCATTGCTCCCCAAGAAATCATTTTTCCATGCGCACACTGCATTGTATGCGTCTCGCTGCACCCCATTTGGCCAGTTGGCAACGATCCTAGTCACAGCGTCAAGCCTTTTCTGTCTCTGGGAACTCGTGCCTCTTTTAAAGGCATTAAGCAGGCCAGAAATGGGCCTCTTGCCAACCGGATGCGTTGCATCGCAGCAGCTAGGAGGTGTCATTTGTGCCTCACACCCACTGCAACTCATATTTAAGAGCATGACACTTCGTCCTTGGCATTTCCATGCCGACAATATCCGAACAATCCTCCATGAATAGTCTTATTAGAGCAGATTTCGACCATATCCCTACCGAGTCCGAATATTACCAGCTAGATCCAACACTGTCGATACTTCTCATGGAGCAGGTCAATGAAATGGCACATGTGGCATCCAGGCAACTTGGAAGAGCAGCTCAACTGCTAGATTCCGTTATTCCACACAGCATATTTCTGACACCGGGCGAAGAGTCGGACTATTCAGAAGCTGACTGGTCGTGTGTATCCGCACCCAAGACTGAAACCGAGCTCGAATCGTCAAAATTCCACCCGAATAATCACGCCAGTTTTTTGCAGCCTGCATACCTGGTGGACCCAGACAGTTCTATGGCGGACGAGCTGCTGTACTCGAGACCTTATGAGGCGCCGAACACAATGGCACCATATATGCCGGACAGGCATTGTGTCAGCAGTCCAGCCGTGAACGACGTGACGGTACAGATGCCGCAAGGCACCTATAAGTTGGAGTATCCCACGTACCTCAGCCATCAGGAATCCGAGCTTCTGCTGGATATGGGCCCCATGCCCGACCGGGTAAGTGGTGTTGTATGTAAGCTCGAGTCCGGTAACGAAGTTGCCAGTGAGTCTATTCAAAGCCATGGCATGGAGAGATGCCAAGCTTTTAATTATGGGCCTCGGAATGTTCGTAATGGTGCAGAAAAAGTTCCACACGGCACTAAAATCACTAACAATGGACCGAAAGCCTCTCACAATGGCCAGAAGAGCGCTTACCACTGGCTGAATAACCCTCACAATGGGCTCCCGAGCAGCCCAAACGACCACAACGGCCATAACAACCACAACAGCCTCAATAGTTATCGCCCCAACGCTCATAATAGCTCTAAAAATCCACAAGATAGTGTCGAGTACGACGAAAAACGCATGGAAAACCCCCGAATCAAGTTACACAAGTGTCCTGTATGCCTCAAGAACTTCAAGCGGCCGCTGTCGTTCCGGATCCACTTTACGATTCATACTGGCATCAAGCTGTTCAGATGTGACTGGGAAGGGTGCGGCAAGAAGTTCAATGTCAAATCCAATATGACTCGCCACCAGAAATTGCACCTTAAGAAGAAGTGAGGGGTTATATGCAGGGAACCATATTAGGGTATCATTTGGGGGGGATTGAGGATTGGGAACTAGGGTTGGGATTCAGTTGGGATTCTGGATTGGGAAGGCAGACAGGGGCTGAGAGGCAGAACGCGGGCCTATGGCCTGAGAGCGTTACATGCAGGACCATTAAGATTTTCGGATAATCTGCAGGACACAACTACACCCGTGCACCGCGCGAGAGCCAACCAAAAGTCAGCGAAAGTCAATCTTTAACACCCAACGCATCACCTACCAACGCACACACCACCTTACGAAATGGCAGCCGCCCACCTCGCCAAGTATATTCGCCATGCACCTGTGAGCAAGCCTCACGTGGAGGCCAAAGTCAAGTGGGGTGCCAAGCTTTTAGGAGCCTCCATGTGGTTTTACATTTTCTACCGTGTGAAGAACGATATGATTGAGGGTCAGCACTAAATACTGAATAAAGAGATAAGATGAAGGATGTAGAGAGAAGTGGAGGAGTGGAGAGAGAAGTGGAGAGAGAGAAGAGAGAAGTGGAGAGAGAGAAGAGAGAAGTGAAGAGAAGTGAGAGAATTGGAGGAGTGAACGGAGAAGTGAGAGAAGTGGAGTGAGTGAGGAAGTGAGTAAGTCAAGTGAGTGAGGAAGTGAGTAAGTCAAGTGAGTGGAGTGATTAAAGTGAGTAAAGTGGAGAAGAAGGGGGAAGTGAATATGGCTCAATACCTTCTTGAGATGATGTCTAGACTCGTGTATAGGGAGTAAGAGTTCCAGACGATACTACACAATGATCAATGGTGTACGAGTACAATTTGCTAGGCTTGGATTCTTCATTATTTGCACCAGTTTCTTGAATTGTACTTATTTCTTGAATTGTACTTATTTCTTGAATTGCACCAGTTCCTTGAATTGCACCAGTTTCTTGAACCGCACCAGTTACTTGAACCGCACCAATTTTTTGAACCGCACCAGTTACTTGAACCGCACCAATTTTTTGAACCGCACCAATTTCTTGAACCGCACTAATTTCTTGAACCGCACTAATTTCTTGAACCGCACCAATTTCTTGAATTAGACCAGTTTGAATTGCACTAGTTCCTTTTCAATTGCTAAATATCCTTCTAAGAATCAACAGCTCCATACTTTCCTCCGAGGTGGCTGGATTGGAATGACTGTATCCAGGAACACCCAGTCCGTACCCATTTACCATAGACCTTTGTCTGGGTATAATGGTGCACTGGTGTGTTCCTACCGCGGCCCAGAATCTTTAAGGTTAGGTAAGGAACAGAGGAATGCGAAAGAAGTGATAAGTTTCGCAGACCCTCAATTTAATGATCAATTAGTTGGAGTTTGCAGCAACAATCAGAGCTGCAATAGGGAATGAGAATTGGATTAGTATATTGTAATTAGTATAGTATAATTAGTATAGTATAGTATAATTAGTATAGTATAGTATAATTAGTATAGTATAGTATAATTAGTATAGTATAGTATAATTAGTATAGTATAGTATAATTTGTGTTAGTAATTAGTACAGTATTCTTCAAAATTATTCATACCAGTGCGACAAAATTATTCATACTAGTGCGACAAAATTTTTCATACCAATATTACAAAATTATTCAAACCAAATACAAATATAATATACAGCATAGCATGGAAACTACTTTCGTTTTTTCCGTTTCGACCATTGTTTGGAAGACTCTAGGAATGAGCAATTGTCCAAATATAAATTTCTGATTACTGAATTCTATAAAATGTTGGTAGGAAACATTTTCCATTTGGTATGAATAGTTTTGTCGCACTGGTTTTCCACAATTACAGTACCTTTGGGCTCGAGGTAACGACCGGGTAAAATACGAGTTAATTTTCGATAAAATTAGTGGTTACATTATTTTAAAATCTCTATTGTTCTATAGAATGAGTTTGGGACATTTTAATGGTGTGCATCCCTAGTAATCTGCCCTAAAGAGTATTTTCTCAATGGCTGCAAAAGACAGGCCATTGGTGTACACTATAGACACCAAAAAAAGCCTAAACCTCCCGTTAAAATGAGGAGTATTATTCTTTATTCTCTCACCATAACCCCAAACCGTAGGTTACGTCCCTAAAATTAGCCTAGAAGAGCTCATAAAAAAATGGGCCAATACCCAGTACGTCCCTAAGACAAACCATACGGCAACGCACATCTCTAAGACAAACCATACGGTAACGTACATCCCTAAGACAAACCATACGGCAAGGTACGTCCCTAAGCCTAGCTTGAAAAAGCTTATACAATGAACCAAGACCCAGTCAAGTCTTTAACAAACCTTATAAGACCTTTTTTTAATTAAAAAAAAAATTTCAAAGTTATACAGCTATACAAAAAAAAAAAACCAAGCAAACTGTAGCTGTAAAACTGATTCCACTCTCACTCATGACATCTGAAGGTCTGCCTTGATCTCCTCCAATAAGAGATTTTCTTCCTTGTATAATCCAACAAAATTAAAACAATCAATCAATTACCTCAAGAATAATAATAATGATAGAAAAGCCTTCTCCTCGTTGTTTTTAGTGAATTCACAGCCAATTTTTTTTCAATTTAAAAAACATGTCCAAGATTGTCCCCAGCGAAGGAGTAAAGCTAGATTATTCCAAGAGGTGGCCCTGTATTCAAGGAGCGAGAGATGCAGTCCCAGAGGTCACATTTTGTTTTCTATGTATGCAGTGCCGGCGCGAGGACACTGTCGAAATTGAACGTTGTCCCCGAGTTGTCTCCATACATGCGCGCCAGAGCGAACCGAGCGACTAAGAATAATTTTGAAAAGTACTGTATAGTATAATTTGTGTTAGCAATTAGTATAGTATAATTAGTATAGTATAGAATAATTTGTGTTAGCAATTAGTATTAGTATTAAATAATTAGTATTAGTATAATTAGTATTAATATAATTAGTATTAATATAGTATAATTAGTCATTGTTGATGCAAGCCTTGAGTGTTTTTAAAAGTTTAAACCAGCGCGCAAATTCAAACCAAAAATAGTACAGTGTTTTTCAAATCTATTCAACCAGCGCGATAAAATATTTAAACCAGTACTACAAATTTCAAACCAGTACTACAAATTATTTAAACCAAATATTCAAACCAATTAAAAGTTTCGTACCCCTTGTATACAATTATACAGATTGTTGTATATTGGACAACAAGAAAGATGTATGAGGCATTCTCCTGTTTTAAATTTCTGAATATTAAATTTTATGAAGTTGGTGTGTATTATGCCATTTTGAAAGATTGTGTGGTACGAAACTTGAGATACTGGTTGAATAATTTTGAAAAACACTGTAACTGTAATTTGTACTCTGAAAGCTAAAGTAGTAATTGTACTGTATAGAACCACTAAATACTATTCATTACTGTAGAATAATCTACTTTTCAGTACTATTACTGTGATCTATTACTGTAAATTGTACTGTATAGAAACACTCTCCAGTCTTTTTGAAGTATTCACCACCGCGCAAAAAGAAAATGGTTCAAACAATTCAAGTTGGCCTTCGCACAGTTTTTGAAGCCAACTTTCATTAATTGAGTATTTGAATTTTAATACTTCAATATTTGAATCGTAATACTTGAATATTTGAATTTTAATACTTGAATATTTGAATCTTATTACTTCAATATTTGAATCTTATTACTTCAATATTGAATCTTAATACTTCAATTTTGAATCTTATTACTTCAATATTTGAATCTTATTACTTCAATATTGAATCTTAATACTTCAATATTTGAATCTTATACTGTGTATTTCAAAACTATTCAGCGCGCAAAATTATATATTTCAAAATATTCAAACTAGTGCCACAAAATTATTCCAAATACAAGTTTTAAATTACAACACCACTTTAGTTTTGTCCGCTTGACCGTTGATTGAAACACTCCAAGAATACTATATATAAGCAATCGTCAAGATATAGAATTTCTGATTACTGAACTCTATAAAAGTGGTGTAAAACATTATGCCATTTGGTTTGAATAAATTTTGTCGCACTAGTTTAATAATTTTGAAATATGTATAATTTTGTCGCACCAGTTTGAATATTTTGAAAAACACTCAACATTAGCTCGATAGAAGAGCTGTCCATGCGGGCTCACGCACCGCTCTCTAAAAATGGCAATACGTATTTTGCAAAATACTTTTTCTGTTGGTTGACGTTCAGATGTTCGGCAGTGGATTCCGAAATAGGGTCCTCAGGACCAAGAAGCCAATTCCAAAGTCTGCGGTTGAGACATGTCTTTTTTAAGAGTAACTTCATAAGCAAGAGTTCTACGATCTAGTGCAACAAAATGATTCAAACCAAATGGTATAATGTTTCACCAACTTTAATAGAAACAGTAATCAGATATTTTATACAGTCTTTTTCAAAATTATTCATACCAATTTTCAAAAAGTTTCATACCACTTCGCACAATTTTTCAAACCAAATGACGAGATGTGCTACACCAACTTTTTTAGAATTCAATATTCTGAAAACTTAATCTAGAGGATAGCTTCATAGTTCTTCATTTGAGAGTCTTCCAATCAAGGATCAAAAGGGCCAAAACTGATTTAGTTTCCATGTTGTTGTTGTCAGATCCACCTTGGGTATTACACTACCCAATGGTCCAAATTATAGCTACGCTGTACGATTAGTGGAGGAATCACGGTAGATCCTGTCTAATACGACCAGAACACGTGATCTCCTTATACACAGTCGTCTCGACCAGATATGGCTCACTACAGCCAGCATCATAGCAAGCAGCCAGCATTAGGGCTGGTTCGCCCTTGGACTATATAATTACCTAGATTCCCACTTATTAGGAATCCATCAACGAATACACACGTGATAGGTAAAAGACGTTACTAAAGAATCTAACAGTTGTTTATAAAAACTTGTATTTGGTTTGAATAATTTTGGGCACTGGTCTGAATAATTTCGAAATATTAGTATGAATAATTTTTGGCACTGGTATGAATAATTTTGAAAAATACTGTATCTGACCATTTATATATTATTCTTGGATTCTTCCAATTAGCGGTCGCAGTGGATAAAATTAAAGTAGTTTCCATATTAGCTGTATATTAAAACTTGAATTTGTTGAATAAATTTGAATTTGTTGAATAATTTGAAATTGGTATGAATAATTTGAAATTGGTATGAAGATTTTGAGAAATACTGTAACAGCGCGCAAATGTAACCAAAAACAAAATGGTTCAAGCAATTCAAGTCGCCTTCGCACAGTACCAACTTTCATTAATTCAATACTCTGTAACTATATTAATACTTTAATATTTTGAATCTTTTACAATATTTTGAATCTTTTACAATATTTTGAATCTTTTACAATATTTTGAATCTTTTACAATATTTTGAATCTTTTACTTCAATATTCTGAATCTTAATATTAATTCAATATTTCAAAACTATCCAGTGCGACAAATTATTCAAACCAATATTTCAAAAAGTTTCGCACTACAGTCTTTTTCAATTTTATTCATACCAATGCAACAAAATTTTTCATACCAGTGCGACAAAATTATTCATACCATATTACAAAATTATTCATACCAAGTACAAGTTGTATTATACAGCATAACATGGAAACTATTTTAGTTTTGTCCGTTTCGATCACTGATTAAGAGATT
>VATE01000284.1:0-15446 GCA_008065195.1 Metschnikowia amazonensis | reverse complement strand
CATATCAAAATTATCATATCAAAATTATCATATCAAAATTATCATATCAAAATTATCATATCAAAATTATCATATCAAAATTATCATATCAAAATTATTCATACCAAATGGCATAATGTTTCACACCAACTTTTAATACATTTCAGTAATCAGATTTTATATCTGGAAGATTGCTATTATATTCTATTCTTGGAGTCTTCTAATCAACGATTGAAACAGACAAACTAAAGTGGTTTCATGTTATGCAGTATATTAAAACTTGTACTTGGTATGAATGATTTTGAAATGGTATGAATAATTTTGTCGCCTGGAATAATTGTCGCACTATTTTGAATTATTGAAATGTTCTCAATAATCAGACTTGGACCAGTATATATTGACAGACCAGATGACAGAGCATATTGAGAGACCAGATGACAGAGCATATTGAGAGACCAGTTGACAGACCAGATGACAGAGCATATTGAGAGACCAGATGACAGACCAGATGACAGTACATATTGACAGTACATATTGACAGCATAGACTACTACTTCTATATCTGCTGCAAATGGACTAGTCACGCTTAGTACACCCAAATTCTCATCTCTCCATTCACCAGAGATCTTAGAGTTCTTCACCAGAGATCTTAGAGTTCTCCAGAGATCTTAGTCTTCTCCAGAGATCTTGGAGTTCTTCACCAGAGATCTTAGTCTTCACCAGAGATCTTAGTCTTCTCCAGAGATCTTAGTCTTCTCCAGAGATCTTAGTCTTCTCCAGAGATCTTGGAGTTCTTCTCCAGAGATCTTACACCTTTTCAAGGTGCTCTCCATATCACCATAATGGTGTGTTGGCAGCTTGCACAGTTCGTAAAATATCCAGCCTCCGTTGAAGTTTGGGAGGAATAAACCCAATTCCCTTTTCCATATTCGTGGTGGTTTCGAAAACTGGTGGTTTCTCGATTGTAGTCATGTCAACCCTGGCAATCGTGCCGCATCCCCACACCTTCTCATACACTTGTGGATGATGTTCCTTCATGTAGTGTGTCACGGCACCAAGGTCCAAGTAATGGAGCTGGAGCTTGCAAAACTTGGCCTCGCCGTTTTTCTCCACGGTGCCGTTTTTGCTGACACCCACCATCTCGAAGAATAATACCCAGAGCCTCTTCTTGGCATCGTGGCAGATCTCGTCGCCAACCGTGGCTGGGGCCAAGCCCATTTCCGAAACAGATTGCGCCACAAGTAAAGATACTTGGAGATCCACCACACACTGCTTGCCAGAAACCTCGAAGATGTAGAGCGGAGTATACTTGGAAAAATCCTTTTCTGTAACATCCTCTCCCAACACAAGTTCACGTAAACCAATGGGGTACTCGTTGATGATACACTCGATTTCAAGCGCATGCTTCTTGGCCTGGATCTCTGCGGCTTTGGCTTTAGCTTCTTCAGCAGCTTTGGCTTTTTGATTCTGCTCTTCGATCTCCTGTTGCTTGAGCTGCTCAAGACGCTTCTCCTCCTCCTCTTTTCTCCTCCTTTCTTTTTCCTTTTCTGCCTGGAGAAACATTTCTTTGCGGGCTTTTTTCTTGGCCTGGACTTTTTCCTGCCACATTTTGGCTTGTTCTGCAGCCTTAATCCTCTGGTCTTCTTGAGCCTTGTGTAAAGCAGCAGCAGCAGCAATTTCTTCAGGAGTTTCAGATTTAATTTTATGATCTTTAAGAATAGGATGAGATTTTTGATCCAGTGATTCAGGAGCCAGTGATTCTAGAGCCATTTTCTCAGGAGCCAGTGATTCAGGAGCCAATTTCTCAGTAGCCAATTTCTCAGTAGCCAATTTCTCAGTAGCCATTTTCTCTGGAGCGACTGTTTCCGGAGCCATTTTTTCAGTAGCCAGTGATTCAGGAGCCAATTTCTCAGGAGCCACTGTTTCAGGAGCCACTTTCTCCGGAGCCACTGTTTCTGGAGCCACTGAATTCCCTGAAATCTCCAAAATCCTCTCTTTGGACTTCTCTTCACCCAAATCTCTTCTCTTGGATGCAGGTCCTGTTTGACTAGAAATACACCTCTTTTTCACAGGCGAATCCAAAACAAAATTCATCTCTTCATTTTTCTCTGAATCTTTCTCTTCATACTTCTCACCCTCTGTCTTATTTTGACTCTCTTCATACTTCTCATCCTCTATCTTATTTTGACTCTCTTCAAGAAGTAATACCTCCCGTGGATCGTATTGTGATGAATGCTTGGCAATATCTACCGGACTTAAGCCATCCTGATCTCGCCTAATTCGCGAATCTGCACCCTTGGATAAGAGAAAACGCGTTACATCGTACACTCCTTGCCCCACAGATGCCAAAAGCGCATTCACTCCAATCTTGTTCTTTTGGTTGATATCAAATTTGCCCGGATTGAGCCCTAGCAAAATGTCCACAAGCTCCACGTGTCCATTTCGAGCTGCAAGATTGAGGATATCCGGCATTTTCAGAAGTGTGAAGGCGTTGGTGACAAAATCCTCCGCAGCAGATTCCTTGAGACCTTGGGCTGCGTATTTGTAGATCAAGGGATTGGATTTTTTCTTGATCAAGTCGGAAAAATAGCGTTCTGTAGGGTCTTCAATGACTTTGCGCGGCAGAGGCGCTTTGTTGCGCGAAAAATGCGTCAACATCTCAATAATTTCCTCATACTCATCGTCTTCTTCTTTAAGATGAAGAAGCTTGGTGAGCGTGGAGTAGCCATCGATGTTGCAGATATTGGGATCGGCTCCGTTTTCAAGAAGAGTACTGACGGTATCCGAATGCTTATTTTCTGCGGCATCCATCAATGGCGTCTCGAAATCGCCCACTTCAAGAGCTTGTTTGTTGACATCTGCACCATTGGAAATGAGAAACTTGACAATATCTGTATGGCCTGCTAATGCAGCCTCGTGGAGACACGTGAAGCCGCCAAAATCACTTTCATTGGGGCTAGCACCTCTTTGAATGAGCTCCTTGACCTCGGATAAATTGCCTTTTTTGCAAGCTCTTTGTAATTGAGAGCGGCCTGTGGAATCTCTTTTAATTTTGTAAGTTTTTGTAGAATCTGATTTTTTTTCTGGTCGAATTTCGCTATCACTTTCTGAGTGAGCTTTAGTAGAATCAACTGTACTGGACTCAACTTTAGCAGAATCAGTACCAGAATCAGCTTTAGCAGAATCAGTAGCAGAATCAGCTTTAGCAGAATCAACTTTACCAGAATCAACTTTACCAGAATCAGTACCATAATCAACTTTACCAGAATCAGTACCAGAATCAACTTTACCAGAATCTGTACCATAATCAACTTTACCACAATCAACTGTACCATAATCAACTTTACCACAATCAACTGCACCAGATTCAACTTCACTTTCAGAATCAGCTTCGTTATCAGAAATCACCATATTTCTCTTGATACGTCTTCTTTCAGGATCTCCCCCCCTTCTCCGTAAAAACCCCTTGGATGCTTCCAATGAATATGGTGATTCATTAATCACAGTCTCTGCCTCAGAAAGGTCTTCGTCCATGGGCTTTGTATCCTGGGAAGTGTCCATGTTGCGGATGAAATCGTCCGTGGTGGTGTTTCCAATGGGAGAGAGCACCGAGGAGTCTGCTATGTTGGAAGTAGAGTCCAGCTCATCGCCACTACTCTTTCTAAGAGAGTATCTTTGAACCGGAGAGCTGGGGCGGTTGAAAAGCTTGACATCTTGGCCTATATCTTGAGAAGAGGGAGCCGAGAGGACTTGGTTGACATCATTAGACTCCAGATCTGCACGTGGAGCCAGCTCCATGTTAAAAATCTGTGTGACATCTTTTTTCGGTGCAACCAAGTTTTTGTGATTTGACAATTGATCCTGTAGATCCTCTTTTAGATCCTCTTTTAGATCGTCTTTTGGATGATCTTTTGGATGATCTTTTGGATGATCTTTTGGATGATCTTTTGGATGATCTTTTCTTAGCTCCTCTTTCTTTAGATCCTCTTTCTTTAGATCCTCTTTCTTTAGATCCTCCTTTCTAGGCTCCTCCTTCCTTAGCTCCTCTTTTCTAGGCTCCTCCTTCCTTGGCTCCCCCTTCTTTAAATCATTCTTCATCTCCTTCCCCCTATCTAACCTCTGACCATGTGGTCGTGGATACCCCATAGACTTGTTTTTGTAGGGCTCTCGTTCATATTTCCGAGTAGTCAGCCTGCGCTCGTCCACGAGATCTGTGTCTCGGTCAGGCCTGCGTTCGAAATCCTTTTCTCTTCTCCACGAGGAATCGTACTTTTTGCCTGGTCGGTACTTGCTTCCTTGGTACAGGTCGTACAGATTGGGCTGGCGGCGTCGTGAGCCCCCTGAGCCTTTGAAACTGTAGTAGTCGTTGGCTTCATTTCTCCTGTATGGGGCATTCATATCCTTGTATCCACCGTACCTTTTGTTCTGATACCTGCTGTAGTAATCACCATCATTTCTGTCGTTTCTGTCGTTTCTATCATTTCTTTCATTTCTTTCATTTCTTTCATTTCTGTCGTTTCTATCATTTCTGTCATTTCTGTCATTTCTGTCATTCCTGTCATTCCTATCACTCCTCTCATTCCTATCACTCCTATCATTTCTACCCGCCAAGTGTCTATCATACATGGCGATATGTCGTGGTATCTCGTGTAATGCGTGTAGTAGTTGTAAATGGCACTTCCTGTATACTGTCCGGACTTAGAGGATTCTGCATATAGCAACGGGATGTAAAGTTATAGCAATGGTGCTGGATGCACGGCGGGATGTGTATAGCTTGTTTGTTGTGACGTGGTTGGGGGTAAACGTGTGGGTTGGCTTTACTTGTGTGCGAATTTTGCTGGCTCCTGCATCCAACCCTCAGTAGTTCTGAGGTTTTCTACATCTACATATACATTTAGTATTAGTATTAGTATTAGTATTTGCTATCTACATCTACTATGTACTATTTACTATTTGCTATGTACTATTTGCTATGTACTATTTGCTATGTACTATTTGCTATGTACTATCTACATCTACTATGTACTATCTACATCTACATCTACTATCTACAATGACAGTTTTTCAAATTATTTATACAGTGCGACAAAATTATTCATACTAATATTTTAAAATTATACCAGTGCGACAAAATTATTCATACCAATATTTTAAAATTATACTAGTGCGATAAAATTATTCATACCAAATGCCATCTTCACACCAACTTTTAATAGTTTTCAGGAATCAGATCTTAAATCTTGCTGATTGCTACCAAATTCTATTCTTAAATCTTCCAATCAAAAGCCAAACGACAAAACTAAAGTTGTTTCCATGATATGCTGTATATTAAAACTTTTTTTGGTTTGAATAATTTTGTCGCATTAATGAATAATTTGAAAAATACTGTACCAATATTTCAAAATTATTTAAACCATATACTGTTAGGAAAAATCCTACGAGCACTAGTATTGAGTACTTAGTGTCAGTGGATTCTACTAACGAGGCTTAGCTCAGGCTTAGCCTCAAACCATACCACTCATATGGAGTGATGGTGTGGATGTTGATATTCAAGGAAACTTGAATACTAGGCGCAAGGTATCATGCAAAATGAATGCATGCGATACGCCCGCGCCAGGGAGAATTCCTAATAAGGACTTCTCAGGGCTAATGTGAAACATTGCTATGTTTCACATCCCGAGAGCCCGCTGTTTCAAGAAATCCCTCAAGGGTTACCCGAAGCAGCCAGAAAGTATATAGAGCTAGCAGGTTCGCCTGATAAGATGAATCCCCAGGGATCCCTCTAAGGCATATTACAGTATTCGAATATACAACTGATATAACTTTGTTTTACAAATCCCAAAGTCCTGCACAAGATCTAACATATACAAGTTTTATATATAGAACAACAAGAAACTTAGTTTTATCGTTTTCGACCGTGATTGGAAGAATTCAATAGTATATATTAGCAATTCTCTAAATTTAGATTTCAGAATACTAAATTTTAGTTTAAGCTGAGTGAAACATATTCTATTTGGTTTGAATAATTTTGTCGCACTAGTTTGAATAATTTGTTCAGTGATATCCTGATTTTTTATTCACTGATGGGTAGTTTAAAATTATTCATATTCCAAAATTATGCCACCAATTTTAATAGAATTCAGTAATCAGAATATTTATATCTGGATAAATACTTGTATAATATTCTTGGAGTCTTCCAATCATGATCGCAAAGGATAAAACTAAGGTAGTTGTGTATATAAAACTTGTATTTGGTTTGAATAATTTTAAAATTGGTATGATAAAGTTCACCATTTCAAAGTTCACCATTTCGCACTCTTTCAACCAAATGGCAAGTTTCACACCAATTCATTAAAATACAAATTCAGAAATCTGAATCTGGAGAAATAATTCATGTACATTTATGAATCAAAGGTCAAAAATATTAGTTTCCTTTTCCTGTATACAACAACTTGTTGAAACAATATTTCATCTTGTACAGTGATTTTCAAAATTTCCAAACTAGTGCGACAAAATTATTCATACTAACAAATAATTCATACTAACAAATTATTCATACTAACAAATAATTCATACTAACAAAATTAATACCAACAAAATTATTCATACCAAGTACAAGTTTTAATATACAACATGGAAACTACTTTAGTTTGTCCGTTAGCCGATAATTGGAAGACTCCAAGAATGTAATAGCAAATAGCAAGATATAAATTATCTAATTACTGAATTCTATTAAAGTTGGTAGGAAACATATTCCGATTGGTATGAATAATTCAAAACTTTTTAAACCAAATCCAAGTTTTTTATACAAATGGGAACTAGTCCAGTTTTGCCCTTTTGACCCTTGATTGAAAGACTTCCAAATGTGGAAATATGAGACAAGATTTAGATTTCTGAAAAAGTTGGTGTCGTCATTTGGTTTGAAAGATGTGCGAAGTGGTACGAAACTTTTGAATACAGTATTTTTCAAAATTTCATACCAATGCGACAAAATTATTCATACCATTACAAAATTATTCATATCATTACAAAATTTTTCATACCAAATACAAGTTTTGATATACAACATAACATGGAAACTACTTTAGTTTTGTCCTTTTGGCTGTTGATTGGAAGACTCTAGGAATAGAGTGTAATAGCAATGAGCAAGATATAAAATATCTGATCACTGAAAATTATTAAATGTTGGTGTGAACATTACGCCTTTTGGTATGAATAATTTGTCGCACTAGTTTGAATAAATTTGAAATTGGTATAAATAATTTGTCGCACTAGTTTGAATAAATTTGAAATTGGTATGATTAATTTGTCGCACTAGTTTGAATAAATTTGAAATTGGTATGAATAATTTTGTCGCACTAGTATAAAATTTTGAAAAAGACTGTACAGCATAAAATGAAAACCACTTTAGTTTAATCGTTTTGACCGTTTTTGGAAGACTCCAAGAATAGTAAGCAATCGTCCTGTTGTAAATATCTGATAGAAGTCTATTAAAGTTGTGAAACATTATGGCATTTTGTTTAAAAGATGTGCGAAATGGTCATTTGAATTATTAGAATGAACTATTTGTCGCGCTAATTTTGAATATTATTTTATTTGTCGCGCGCATAATTAAACCATTTCTACTAACTACTAATGATCTACTAATGATCTACTAATGATCTACTAATGATCTACTAATGATCTACTAATGATCTACTAATGATCTACTACTGATCTACTAATGATCTACTAATGATCTACTAATGATCTACTAATGATCTACTAATGATCTACTAATGATCTACTACTGTTCTACTAATGATCTACTAATGATCTACTAATGATCTACTAATGATCTACTATTGATCTACTACTCTACTAATAATCTACTACTGTTCTACTAATGATCTACTAATGATCTACTAATAATCTACTACTGTTCTACTAATGATCTACTACTCTACTAATGATCTACTACTCTACTAATAATCTACTACTGTTCTACTAATGATCTACTACTCTACTAACGATCTACTACTCTACTAATTTAAGCTTCTGATTGGATCTAGGCTAGTATCCATTTCTGACGGCGGCTAGTAAAATCTAATATCATACCTATTTACCATGTATCTGTACCTCTTGGACCATAAGGGAACATTCAGACCTGGCAGTGATGACGAATGTAAAGATATCAAGCTGAATGTTCTGAGATGTTGAGCCAGACTATTGTCTAGCAGTGTCTTTTTAGTGAACCCTTAAACCATGAGTGGACAGCCAGTGGGCAGTCAGTAGACCAGACTTGAATGACTTGCTCATTAAATACTGTAGTCTCTTGTACTTTCATCCATCACTGTCATCACTGTCATCACTGTCATCATTGTCATCACTGTCATCACTGTCATCACTCATCATCACTCATCTTCACATCACATCTCTTTCTCCTAAAATTCACTCCTTGAGTTTCTCTCCAAAATCCATCAACTCAAATATCAAACTCATGTTCGGACATATACGGTCACAGGCCGCCACATAGTTGCCCAAACTACTCACTTGTTGCACAAATGAATGTGGCGAGTTGTGTGTGCCGGATTTCAAAAGCTCATAGGCTTCGTTGACAGAAAGCCGGAATTTCGTCATGAAGTATGCAACAACCACACAAGCCAGCCGCAGCACTCCACATTGGCAGTGTACCAAGATCTTCTTGCCAGGCTGATCCATGGCAGCCATTAGCCGCGTGATTTCCGGCAAGTCTTGCAGGATCTTGGAGGTATGTGACCACGGCACCCAGAGGTACTGTTTCTGGCCGTTTTTATCATCAAACGTGTCAGAAAGATCCACACATTCTTTGGCCACGTTGATAACCAAGTCATAGTCGTTGATGTCAATCTTGACGTCCGACGTGTGAGGGTCCGAGAAGAGATATAGCGTCAGATTGAGCGCATTGGCCGGGCCATCAGGGTACGCATATACCATCAGACTCTCCTGGAGTTCCTCGGGAATGGTGAATGTGTAGCTTTCGTGGTGGAACGAGTCGGGGTTGGTGGACTTGGACGGCAGAGAGAGGCTGGCGGCTCGTCTGTCTGGGCCAGACTCGGTTTTGTCCACCTTATAGTCCAATTGCTGACTGACTGGGCCCAGATACGGCTCTGAAAAATGTCGGGAGCGTTTGGAGTAGGATTGCCTGTTCAAATGATCCTCAGGGAAGATTCCAGGCTTTGTAATTTCTGAATCATCGATCAAGTCCACTGCTCCGAGCCTTTCAGTCACCGACACTTCGGGTGTGTATTGCAAGGACGACGGACCAAAGGGACTTTGAAGCCGGTCCTGATTTTTAGCTGAATTTCCTGATCTCCAAGGCGGTAGACTTGGGGGCAGCATAGTAGATTTTGAGGAGCCATTAGAGCCATTAGCAGAAGTCATAGAGCCATTAGCAGAAGTCATAGAGCCATTAGCAGAAGTCATAGAACCATTAGGTTTAGATCCATTAGATCCATTAGATTTACATCCATTGGTAACACTTAGGTTTGTGGCCTTGGTCCCGTTCGATCTTGGTTCTTGCCCTTCTAGTGACTTTCTGCCAGATCTTGTGGGTGTCAGTTCCGAAGAAGGAATGGAAAGTGCAGGAGGCCTGGTCATCTTGGCAGGCAGTGAGTTGATGTTGGTGGGGCTGATGTTCAACGAGAGGTGTTTCATGTTGATGTTTCGGGAATTCAGAAGTGATGCTGGCTTGTGCAGATGGCGGGGCGAGTAGTTCATGGACCCGAGTCTTGCGGGAGTGGCAGGTGGAGGCTCATAGAAACTGCCGGGAGGCTTGTAGTGGGAGTGGCCGTTCAGAGGGGCTCCGAAGGCGTAAATGTCAGAGTCCATGGAGATTCAGATGCTGTGATTGGGTCAAATGGTCAAGGTCAAATGGTCAAGGTCAAATGGTCAAGGTCTCAAGTAAGCTTTCAGCTTCTCCCAAATTCACTTCTAGAGCGATTAAAACGTCCTTTGGAAAACGCCTCAGGGGCAAAAACAAAGCGCAGGCTCACTAAGAGGCAAGACAGTCGTAAATCACCGAGAACCCACGGATTTCCGCCGAGATTTCGTCCAGTTCTGAACCCAAGGCGTCCGTAACGATGTATGGCTCCGGGACCGACGGAGTCTGGAGCTGGGACTGGTTGTAGTGTTTGCTGTGATATCCACGTCTGGAGAAGTGGATGGAGAAGGCAAGGGGAGTCCAGGGGGCAAGACAGACCAGATTAGTGGGCACAGATAATAGTAACACGGAAAAGCTATTCGAAGAAGAAGTGGATAGCAGGAAGTAAAGGATTTGAGCGCAGTGCCATAGGGCGCTTAGTAATGTAGATGTAAGAGAGCAGAGTAGCGCGGGTTGAGTAGTTGGCCTGGACTGTGGAGGAAGGTGCGCGGTAAAAAAAAAAGGTACGGGAAGTGGAGCGCCAGATCTGGGAAACACGGGGCGTGGGTGCAGGACGCGCATACGCCAGAGGCCAGATGGGCCGGAAAAACAGCCGAGGACTGCGGCTGGGGCAGGTGGATGGCAGGGACCATGCATTTGGGGGCACGGAGGGGCAGTGACGGAGGGTTTGAGTGACCAAAACACCGGAGCACGCCGAGATACACTGGTGAAACGGCGGCCGAGCGCACCTGGAACGCACATGAAACACACATGAAACGGGCCTATGTGCAGTCCTGAAACACCCTGCCGCCCCCCATGCTGCTTAATACCCTCAGCTAGCGTTTCACTCTATGCGGCCGCTGCCGTGACGAGAGGCGCCGCTGCCCTCGCGCCTATGGCGGTGCATGCTATAATTAGCATAAGCTTATAACCTGCAGCTGAAACAAAGCACGCGGCCGGGCTGAAACCCGTGCCTCCCGTCTCAAATGTCCAATTTTCGAAAACGCACGCTGCGATCGACCCCTTGTTTTACCGCCCCTTTGTTCGGATCTGCAGTTGCCTTCTATAGAACATCGTGTGCATAATTTTGGAACTCCGAAAGTCGCAGAAGTTACGCGAAAAGATGCATCGTAAGAAGGAAGAACTGCGGCCTGAGATGGTCGAGGATGTACGAGTGGGATGGTGGGAAGTTGGTGTAATGGTGGGAAGTCGGTCTTAAAATGTCGTGGTTAAAATGTCGTGGTTAAAATGTCGTGGTTAAAATGTCGTGGTTAAAATATCGTGGTTGAAATGTCGCTGTTATGTCGCAGTTAAAATATCGCTGTTAAAATGTCGTTGTTTAAATCCAGCGGAAATGTCGGTGATCGAATTCCGTGACACATAATGTCGGCGCGAGAAAATGTCGTCAAAATTCCAGGTGTACGGGTGTGGTCACATGACCATACATCACTATAGCCAAGAGGCTGAGGTCAGTGCAGTTACTCCTAAATCTGTACTAAACTGTATTTGAAGTATATATTGGTCACTCAACTATGCGACGTTGTTATCAATATGATGCTGCGATGTGGCTATCGTCAGCGGGTTATGCAATGAGATTTTGATCTCTCTGTTTCTGCCTTTGAGAAAGACTCTTCAACTTCAAGACTCTTCAACTTCAAGAATCTCAGGTCCAAATATCCAAACAATAAAAATCTCTTTTTTTGTATCCTCAAACTATTCAAAACTCCTTCTCCCTATCTGTATGGGGCATCTGCATCAATGCAGTACTGCAACTCCTGCTCCCACTTGTCTCCATTCTCCAACAACTTCTCTTTGTTATACAATAGCTCCTCCCGAGTCTCGGTACTGTACTCGACATTGGGAGACTCCACAATGGCATCCACAGGACACGACTCCTGGCAGTAGCCGCAGTAGATGCACTTGGTCATATCAATGTCGTACTTATAGGTTCTTCTGGACCCGTCCACCCGCTCCTCGGCTTCGATAGTGATGGCCTGAGCTGGGCAGATGGCCTCACACAACTTGCAAGCAATGCACCGCTCTTCGCCGCTGGGGTATCTGCGCAAAGCGTGCTCGCCTCTGAAGCGCGGCGAGATGGGCCCCTTTTCAAAGGGGTAGTAGATGGTGTAGGGGGAACGGAAGTACATTTCCATACAAATGTACATTCCACGGGCAATTTCGTTGAGGAAAAAGAACTTTGTTGCTTTGGACAATGCCGACTCGCTGGACTCCTCCCAGGTTTTGGGCCGGGCTTGTCTGAAACCCTTGGGCCATACGGCCTGCGTGGAGCCGCCAGTGGTTAGGTACTGGGTGACAGGAGCAGCCACTGCGGGCTTGGCCAACTTGGCGCTGCTGCTCAAAGTACGAAGACTTCTGAGGGGGAGCATTTTGGTGTGGTAGATATGGAGTAGTTGGGGGTTTTGCTCTAGATATATAGTTGGGGGTTTTTTCGCTCTTGGTAACGAGAAAAAGTTTGGATGTGATTGGCCGCGCGACACCGGTGCACCAGCCACAACTGAGCTGAACTAAACACCAACCAGAACAGAGATAACTAATACACCCGTACACACAAGAGTGCGACAAATTCAATATTCAAATTATCAATATTCAAATTATTCAATATTCAATATTCAAATTATTCAATATTCAATATTCAAATTATTCAATATTCAAATTATTCAATATTCAAATTATCAAACCAAATACAAAATTATATTTATAAGATCATGGATCTAGTTCAGTTTTGGCCCTTTGTCCTCTGATTGGAAGACTCCAAGAAGAAAGCAATTGTCCGAATATAAATTTTTTGATTACTGAATTCTAAACCAGTTGGTGTGACACATTTCGTCATGGTTTGAAAGATTGTGCGAAGTGGTATGAAACTTTTTGAGAATTGGTATGAAAAATTGTCGCACTGACTTAAGTGATACTCAACTACTAATTAACTAGTCAATTACTCAACTAGTCAACTACTAATTAACTAGTCAATTACTCAACTAGTCAATCGATTGACTCAACAGACTAGTCAACAGACCAATTAACTAGTGAATTACTCAACTAGTCAATTACTCAACTAGTTAATTACTCAACTAGTCAATTACTCAACTAGTTAATTACTCAACTACTCAACTACTCAACTACTCAACTACTCAACTAGTCAACTACTCAACTACTCAACTACTCAATTACTCAACTGACTAATCAACTAATTAACTAGTCACTTACTCAACTAGTCAACTACTAATTAACTAGTCAATTACTCAACTAGTCAACCGATTGACTCAACAGACTAGTCAACAGACTAGTCAACAGACTAATTAACTAGTGAATTACTCAACTAGTGAATTACTCAACTAGTCAATTACTCAACTAGTTAATTACTCAACTAGTCAATTACTCAACTAGTTAATTACTCAACTACTCAACTAGTCAATTACTCAACTGACTAATCAGCTAGTTAATTACTCAACTAGTCAACTACTCAACTACTCAACTACTCAACTACTCAACTACTCAACTAGTCAATTACTCAACTGACTAATCAGCTAGTTAATTACTCAACTAGTCAATTACTCAACTAGTCAATTACTCAACTAGTCAATTACTCAACTGACTAATCAACTAGTTAATTACTCAACTAGTCAATTACTCAACTAGTTAATTACTCAACTAGTTAATTACTCAACTAGTCAATTACTCAACTAGTCAACTGATTGACACAACTGACTAGTCAACTAGTCAAATAGTCAACTAGTCAATTACTCAATTTACTAATCAACTAGTCAATTACTCAACTAGTAAACTGATTGACTCAACTGACTAGTCAACTACTCAATTACTAAACTAGTCAATTACTCAACTAATTAATTACTCAACTAGTTAATTACTCAACTGACTAATCAACTCGTCAATTACTTAACTAGTCAATTACTCAACTAGTCAACCGATTGACTCAACAGACTAGTCAACAGACTAATTAACTAGTCAATTACTCAACTAGTAAACTGATTGACTCAACTGACTAGTCAACTAGTCAACTAGTCAATTACTCAACTGACTAATCAACTAGTCAATTACTTAACTAGTCAATTACTCAAATAGTCAACTGATTGACTCAACTGACTAGTCAACTACTCAACTAATCGACTACTCAACTACTCAACTACTCAACTACTTAACTGAATACTCAATTGATTGACTCAACTACTTATTCGCTGCACTACTTGACTTCTCAATTCATCTGATTGACTACTTTACTACTCCATGATTTAATTACTTACCGATTGGAGAATGCTTCATAATCACCTGATCAAGTGACTGCTTCAAAACTAATTAGACCCACTCAGTCAATTTCTGACTACTGATGACTATTCTCAGCCATTCTTTTTTCTCAACTACTCATTTACAGTACTTGACTGGACTGCTTAAAGCTCCTTGTTAACTGTTACTTCTGTATAATGCATTATTATTTACATCTATGACTTCACTTTGTGGCGGCTTCCAAAACCAAGCTTGCCAGCTGAGACTTTAAGTCGCGAATTATATAAACTCAGAACACTCTCTGACTTCTCAATCTTCTCAATCTCTGTTGATTAGAATTCTCTAAAAAATCTATTTGTAAATAATCATCCAAGTATAAAATTTCAGATTACTAAATTTTATCAAAGTTGGTATGAAACATTTCGTCATTTGGTTTGAAAAATTGTGCGAAGTGGTTGAATACAATATTTCAAAATTATTCATACCAGTGCGACAAAATTATTCATACAATATTTCAAATTATTCATACAATATTTCAAATTATTCATACAATATTTCGAAATTATTCATACAATATTTCAAAATTATTCAAACCACATACAAGTTTCATATACAAGATAACATGGAAATTAGTCCAACTTTGGCCCTTTTAACCCTTCATTGGAAGACTCTCAAATCGAGAAGTATGAAGCTATCTTCTAGATTAAGATTTCAGACTATTGAATTCTAAAAAAGTTCACACCTCGTCATTTGGTTTGAAAATTTGTGCGAAGTGGTATAAAACTTTTTGAAAATTGGTAATAATTTTGTCGCACTGGTATGAAAAATTTTGTTGCATTGGTATGAATAATATTGAAAAATACTGTACCAATGCGACAAAATTATTCACACAGTATTTTTCAAAATTATTCATACAGTATTTTTCAAAATTATTCATACAGTATTTTTCAAAATTATTCATACCGTATTTTTCAAAATTATTCATACAGTATTTTTCAAAATTATTCATACAGTATTTTTCAAAATTATTCATACAGTATTTTTCAAAATTATTCATATCAATATTTCAAAATTATTCATATCAATATTTCAAAATTATTCATATCAATATTTCAAAATTTTTCATACCAATGCGACAAAATTATTCATACTGTCAGATCCATCTTGGGTATTACACTACCCAATGGTCCAAATTATAGCTACGCTGTACGATTAGTGGAGAAATCACAGTAGACCCTGTCTAATACGACCAGAACACGTGATCTCCTTATACACAGTCGCCTCGACCAGATATGGCTCACTACAGCCAGCATCATAGCAAGCAGCC
>VATE01000352.1:0-11551 GCA_008065195.1 Metschnikowia amazonensis | reverse complement strand
TTTTTTTTTTTTTTTTCCCCTATAGCATCACAATAAGAAAGCGTCTTCACGACTCTTGGTCCGTGAAATTTGTTCCAATTAGCAAGTCGCTATAAAGCATCCCCTAAGCTGCCCCTCCTTAGTTTTTTTTTTCTTCTACTTCTTGTTGGCGGAAAGTGAGATCGTCTTTGCCGTATTCAGAAAATCGAGCACGCTGATCCTGAAATAATTGCTTCTCCGATAACAGATTCAATGCACGAATGAAATAAACATGAGTTCCATGAGTGTCCACTACCTTATCAATAAGTTTCTGAACCAAGAGAAACCCATTTCCTTTCGTCACCAAAGCGATCCTCCCGAGCCAAACTATAAAGCCTCCAGCGCCGCTGCTTCTTCGCGGGGTTCATTCGCCTCTCTGCATCTGCTCGACTGCAACTCCTCAACGCTACGTCATCATTATCAGACTTTTCCCGCCCAGAATTCTTCCGAGGAACACCCCATGACTCCTGAACAAGCTCTGCGTCCTGATACTGCTGATACTGGGCGAGTTTTTTCCGCGTCGGACGCCACCATGGATGCTGTTCCCGAAGCGACGCTTGTCTCCCTATTTGGGCCCGAAATGAAACACCTCCGATTGACTGCTCCAACGCTACAGGCGGCCCTTATCCTCCGAGCTGAGCAGGAACGCACAAAACAAGAGCTGATCCGCCTAGAGATCGCGTCCCGAAACCTTCTGATCATCGAGCTCGCTGCCAAGACCGACGTGCCACCACACTTGATCCCGACCATGTGTGTGGGGAACGCTCCCCAGAAAACAAGCATTCCTAGCCTTAATATTCCTAATAATCCTCCTTCTGGCCACAGAAATCGCTCTTATCTGGGCGGATCTAACCAGCCTTCCGGCCCCAGCACCAATAGCTCTCTACATGGCTCGCCTTATCTTTCACACCTGAACATTGCCAGAAACTATGAACACCCAGACAATGCCAGTTTGGTGCCGCCGGCGAACTTCCGAATCGGAACTGGCTCTTCCCGTTTGAATCAACTGCAACACAACCAAAACCTCAGGCGCCCTCGGTCTCCCGCCAAAATCGGCGCTGCCGCCGTCGCCAACCTAGCAAGCCCCGTGACTGCTTACGTGCCCACACAAAGAACACTTCCGTTACATCAGCGACACTTTTCCATGCCTCTGGAAGCTTTGCCGTCTTCCAAAAACTTGGAGCGCTCACAGCCGAAGGCAAAGTACCAAACTCCCCCTCAATTCAATGTGTTCAACGGCTCTTCACTGAGTCCTCCTGGTGAAGAGACTTCAGGTAAAGTATCTTCGATGCAAGTGAAACCATCCCCTGCACAGCCATTATACAAACAGACCAAGAGCAGCCAGGTGCCTTCACAAGAATCCATGACTTCATTTCAACATGTTATACAGTTCCATCATTGGAAGCCAGAGAATCCGGGCTCCGATAAGCCCGAAGACCGCAGAGATAGTAATGCCCAGCCAATGTCTACTCCAAGACAAGGGTTCCTGCATAAACGGCACAAATCTAACGATATGTCGGTGGATTTACTGAATGATCCGGCTATGGCTGAGTTCAGACAGATGCCCCAATCTAAGGTTGAAGACAATGATGAAGATATTTCCATGACTGCGAGTGATAATGTTGCGCCAGAGAATCCGCAGGACTCATATACAGAGGCGAGGCGCTTTACGAGAAATTCCAATAGGGGCAGTGTGGACATTCTATCGACCCGTAGTGAAACATGAACGTTATCTATTTTGAAGCTAGTGCTACTGCGGACCATTAATGAACTCTTGATACGAATCCTGGGCCATGACTTCAATCTCCTGGAGATCTAAAACAACCATGTCATCACCATTCTGAGAGTCGTCGATTTTCTCGAACGTGATGTCTGTTTTGCGGATAGAGTCGAGCTCCTTTTCGAAGTCATGAGCCAACTGCCTGATGCTATTCTCTGTCACTTGGTCACTCAAAATGTACAGGCAAAGATCCTCAAGGTAGATCTTATCGTACACGTAGTAAATGTCATGAAAGCGAAACAATTCCTTCAAGTCGAGCAACAACTTCAACACCATGCGCTTGCCTGCTCGAAGAGCATAGTACACATCGCCCCAGGCTTTGGCGGAGAGCTCGTAGTGGCGGTGGAACGGGTAGCAGAGCGACCGCCTGTAGCCGGTGATGATAGCTGCTCTAAGAATAGATTCGTTGGCAGAGTTAGGAATAACAATCTGTGTGTCCAAACACGCAAACTGCGGTAGTATCTTGCCTACGGTCCAGGCACTCTCTATGTTGTGCTCTCCCTCATTTTCGCGAAGGTCAAATTGGTGAGCAAAGAGTAGGGAAAGTATCAACACATAGATCTGTTGCTTGTATGCATCGTCGATCAAGTAAGACTTCCGGGGCAATTGCAACATTTTCTCCTGCTCTTCTTTGGAGAACGACACGGGATAAAGTGGCGATCTCTCCAGCTCCGGTAAGTCCTTCTGCTTCTTGTACCATGAAAGAAACTGTTGCGTGGAGGGAGACTTCCAGGCCATGATACCCTTGTAGGTTTTGTCATCATCGGGCGTTGGATACTTTTGCATGATATAGTCAGCGGCATAATATTCGGGGTCGAACTTGATGTTTTCTTTGATCAAGCGCTCTATGATTTTGTCATTGACAGAGGCGGTTTCGGGGTTTCCCACCTCATTGATATCATTATGATTGGACATGGAAACCAGGATGATTTGGTTGTAAGAATTATTGAATCCGTATAGTGGGGTAATGGGATCTTGTGAGAAGGTTTGTTTAATTTCCCAGTCATGCTGAATGCCATCAGTAGCGATAGCCACTGTTTCTTCATTTTCTCTTGCTCTTCCATGACCATCTCCAACTCCATTTTCATGACCATCTCCATATACTTCTCTTTCATTTCCATCTCCATCTCTCCTGGAATCACCCTGATTGGTCATCACTTCACTCTCCATCGATTCCTTGATATCCAATTCTTCAATCAAAGGCTTGGACTTGACGACATCCTTTCTGGCCAAGAGCTTGGCACTAAGGTCTAAATCAGTAAACTCTTGACCCCTAATTTCCTTTGGAAGCCTTATTTTCACACAGTCATTTTTCAGGTCCAAGTCTGCTTGTGCCCTCTCGTCGTCCACCAACAGATGCGAGAACCTTAGCCTAAGGTAGTAGGGCGGGAAGGAGAAAATGAACACGTTGGAATCCACGACCATTTCGAGTGCCGGCGCCGAAAAACGCCCGTGCGAGATTTTGATGGTAATATGGAGATACTCATCATCCTGGTCCACGGTGAAATACGGCGTAAGCATTCGATGGGTAGTAGTTTGAGCGATGCGAAGAGCGATGCGCGCGAGCTGATGTTGTGGGGAAAGTGAGCCAGGTCACGAGACCAAACAAGTTGGTAGAAATTTGGGCTGTAAAAAGGTGCTTGTATAATTGAGGTTTATTGTTTTAGTATGAGGGGGATTTTGGGGGATTTCAGGGGGATTTCGATTTTTGGGCTTTGTTTAGAGTTTGCAAGAGTTGTACTGGAGCGAAATTCTAGTAAAATGCGAATGTAAAAGGCGTGAGGTAAGTGTAAAAGGTGAAGAGGGAAGTGTAAAGGAAGTGTAAAAGAGAATGTACAGTGCTTTCAAAACTATTCAACTCAGTGGAAAATTATTCAAACAAATAATTAAAAGTTTCGTACCATTTAAATATTTCAAACCAGATATAAGTTGTTTTATAGGACAACAAAAAACCAGTGAAAGCTGTCCGTTTGACCCTTGACTTCCAAAGTACATGAGGCAATTCTTTAGAATTTTCTGAATTTCAATTCTGATAAATTTCTGATAAAAGTTGACATGCCATTTGGTTTGAAGATTGTGCAAAGTGGTACGAAACAAATATTGAATAATCGGACTGGTTTGAATAATTTTGAAAAACACTATGAATGTAAATAGTGTAAATGCGAATTGAAAGTGTTAACGAATTGAAAGTGTTAATATGAATTGAAAGTGTTAATACAGTCTTTTTCAAAATTATTCATACCAGTGCGACAAGATTATTCATACCAATATTTCAAAATTTTTCATACCAGTGCGACAGAATTATTCATACCAAATGGCATAATGTTTCACACCACTTTTAATAGTTTTCAGTAATCAGATGTTTTATATCTTGCTGATTGCTATTGCATTCTTTTCTTGGAGTCTTCCAACCAACGGTCGAAACGGACAAAACTAAAGTAGTTTCCATGTTATGCTGTATATTTAAACTTGTATTTGGTATGAATAATTTTGTAATATTGGTATGAATAATTTTGTAATATTGGTATGAATAATTTTGTAATATTGGTATGAATAATTTTGTAATATTGGTATGAATAATTTTGTAATATTGGTATGAATGATTTTGTAATATTGGTATGAATAATTTTGTCGCACTGGTATGAATAATTTTGTCGCATTGGTATGAATGATTTTGAAAAATACTGTTTGAATTGAAAGTGTTAATATGAATTGAAAGTGTTAATGCGAATTGAAAGTGTTAGTGCGAATTGAAAGTGTTAATGCGAATTGAAAGTGTTAATGCGAATTGAAAGTGTTAATGCGAATTGAATGTGTTAATGCGAATTGAAAAGTGTTAATGCGAATATAAAAAGAAAGTGTAATGCGAATGCTTTATCTACTAAAGAACATCTAATTTGGACGGTTTTAAAGGCTTTTAATATAGAATAGGCAATCTAGACAAAATGTAGACATCAGGATATAAATCCTGGTAAAATTGCCTTCTGAAGTGGCCTTGACAGATCACAGTTGAATGACCGATTGAATAAGCAGAATTTGAGATTCAGCTTGAATTTCTACATACTCATTATCAAACCTAGAATCTGAATACCTTGAATTTAACAATCATACTGTAATCTTGTAATTCTGCCCTGTATTCCTGCCCTGTAATCCTGTCCTGTAATACTGTACAGGCTGTGGCTGTCACGTGCCATTTGTAATGCGTGTGCATGTATTCCAATTGCGATGAGTGCTTAATCATCAGCAATGGACCAAGGACCCGCCAACACCCAAGAGCTACAAATAATGAAGAGTGAAGGTTTACAGGAACCAGAACTGGTAGGGAATTTAGAGGCAGTTCAGCAAGAGAAAGCCCAACAATCATCTCTGCAGTCTCAGGAAATCGACCCTCTGCAAATCAACCCTCTGCAAATCAACCCTTCCGATTCACTTACAACTTCTCCAAAACCAAGGCGAAGGTTCGTGGGCCGTAAAAAATCTAGCAGCGGCTCCAACGCTTTGGTGCAGAAGCAAAAACGTCATATTGGCAGAGCCATCAATCATATCCCCGATGATATTCTCAACGATAAAGACCTAAATGACGCCATCAAATTACTACCCTCCAACTACAACTTCGAGATCCACAAGTGTGTGTGGAATATACGCAAGAACAACGCGTCACGTGTGGCGCTCCAGATGCCAGAAGGCTTACTCATTTATTCGCTTATTATCTCGGATATTCTAGAAACCTTCTGCGATGTCGAGACCGTGGTCATGGGCGATGTGTCGTATGGCGCATGCTGCATAGATGACTTCACAGCCCGGGCTTTGGACTGTGACTTCATCATCCACTATGCACACCTGTGTCTTGTGCCCATAGACATCACCAAAATCAAGGTGCTTTATGTATTTGTCACCATCAACATCGACGAAACGCATCTCATCAACACCATCCGCAAGAACTTCCACCAGGGCGACCACATCGCATGTTTCGGCACCATCCAGTTCAACCCCACCATCCACAGCATTGCTGGAAAGTTGAGCGACGACGAGAAACCCATCTATATTATTCCCCCACAAACAATGCCGCTTTCCAAAGGGGAGCTTTTGGGCTGCACCTCGGCCCGCTTGGACTCCAACATCTCCTCCATGATATATGTAGGCGACGGGCGATTCCACCTTGAAAGTGCCATGATCCACAATCCACACATTCCCGCTTACCGCTACGATCCGTACTCCAAGAAATTCACCCGAGAGTACTATGACCAGAAACAAATGGTGGAAGTGAGAAAAGATGCCATCAGCAGTGCCCGAAATGCGAAAAAAATCGGCCTCATATTAGGTGCTTTGGGCAGACAGGGAAACCCTCAAACGCTTGACCGTTTGGAGTCGGTTTTCAAGGCCAACGGCGTGGAAGTGGTCAAGATCATCTTGAGCGAAATCTTCCCTCAAAAACTTGCGATGTTTGACGACATCGACGCTTTCATCCAGGTCGCATGCCCAAGGCTATCGATCGACTGGGGTTATGCGTTTGAGAAACCGCTTCTCACGCCATACGAGGCCATGGTGATGATGGAAAATGATCAATGGACCGAAGATTATTACCCCATGGATTATTATGAGAAGAATGGATACGGAAGGGGGAAAATTCCAACTAGGTAGGAGATTCTAGATGAAGATTTTAGATGAAAATTTTAGATGAAGATTTAGATGAAGATTCTAGATGAAGATTTAGATGAAGATTTTAGATGAAGATTTAGATGAAGATTCTAGATGAAGATTTAGATGAAGATTCTAGATGAAGATTTTAGATGAAGATTTTAGATGAAGATTCTAACTAGATAGATGATCCATCAAACATCCAACAACTTCTCTAATCTCATCTATTCCTCAACCCCCAACAAAGTGGCCACCTCATGCTCTGTCCATGTCAACAACTCCTCTTGTAGATATTCTTGTACAATGGCCGAAAAGTGCTTATAGAACCTCAAAAACCTTGTAGATGACGTCAAGATAATCTCGTTGACTATGATAGGATTGTTCAATTTCATCAACGCCAGCTGAGTATCCATTAGTGCCGTAGGAAGCACACTCTGTACTGTAGTGTTGACTTCAATGATGCTTTCCTTGTTGAAAAGCTTGTTTTCCGTGATGGCCTGGAACAAAGAAGTATCGAATATCTCATCATCCGCGCCATCATCGTCTAGAGGACATATCATGTTCGCGATATTATAGTAATCGGAAAGGTGGCAGTCCGCCAAAAGCGACTGGAATTGCGAGTTCTTAAGATCCGTCGTGATATCGTTGATCATGTGATTCACCTCGATCATTTTGTCACTGAGCAAAGTAATGGGCATGATTTTCAGCATCATCAAGTCCAAGAAGTTGAGCCTGCACAAGCTAACATCTCTCTTGTTGAGCGTGCCAGAAATCAGCTTCAAGTGTTCGTTAAACACCTCGATTGGGTCATCAACAACCAACCTCAAGAACCGCTGGTTCTCTTCTGGGGAGAAATCCAAGATGGTGCTGGAAGACATGGAGTCTATCATGGGAATCAAATCTGAGTAGTAACTGATAATCCACTCTGGAGGCTGTAGGTCCAAGGACAAGTCGAATTTGGCCAGGTTGGAGTTTTTGATGGTGGCAAGTCTGTTGATCAACACAATAACGATTTTTTGCCGGGCCAAATCGAGAGATTCCTCCACCGCATCATGCATATTGCGAGCATTCTTGATTTTGGCAAACATCAACAGATACAACAGGAGATGATCGAACATTTGGTAAAGAATGGGCAATTTTGTTTCCGACGATATCATCAGGTCAATCTGAGACTTGGTGGGCTTGGCCAAAGACCTGAGAATCTTCTCCACCACCTCATCTGTGGTGTTCGATAAATCTCGACTGCCTTTTAACAAACTGGTAATGAATTCTGACTCATTGACAGTGATGGAGTGCACATAAGCCAACAAATCCGTTATGAAGCGAACTGGATCATGGAATGAGTAGTAAACAGGACGAGGACCTGCATCGGACTTAGCAGACGCTGGCGGCTTTGAAGAGTCACCAATCACCTGGTTATTGAACTCCTCGAGCAATGCCGAGGACCGGGACTCAGCAAACGCTTCAATAACACTCTGAAACATGTCAGGCTTGTCTTGCACATAGAAGAGGCACCCATGCAACTTGGCCAACCTATCCGGGTCATTCAAAGAATACGTGTTCGATAGCGATTTGTTGCAGTATTGGGAGATTTTGCGCTCGGCTCTGCTGATGAGTTCATTGTTCTGAGCCAAGATCTTGCGGCCCAATTCCGGATTGTCCAAGCCCAAAAGAATCAGACACGATGCACTGATATCCTTGGCCCGTTTGAGCGCTGCAAAAAAGTCGTCGTTGATGTCGTTGGAATCTAGAAGGAAGAGCTCGTACTCATTGAGCACGAACTTGGCTTTGAAGTTCACGAGCAATGATTTTTTCAAGTTGACAAGTGTCTTTTCATTCATGAGCAGATTTGCTTCGTTGCGGATGGCCTCGGTGGTCGATAGACTCAGAGCCAAGTTCTCTTTGGTTGATGAAATCAAGCCGTCCAATGCATGCACTCTCTCGCCCAACAACTTCAAGTCCCGAATGGGCTTTGCGTAATCCGAAAGCGTAGACGAGTAGCTTTTGATCAAGTCCTTCTCCACACTTCCTCGGAGACTTTTCCGGGCCATGGAGCCCTCCACACCAGAATCCACCAAGCCTTCCACTTGCGGGATTTTGGCCTCAAGCGTGGAGAAGAGTTCACGCATGGCACCGTCACTGAGCCCCGAGTTAAGAGCCCTGCCCAAGCGTTTCGACAAGGCCTCGGACCTTAGGTCGCTGGGTCCCAAGCCGGAATCTTCAGCCACCTGTTGTGGTTTTGAGTCTTGTGACGAATCTGTAAGCGGGTCGTTCTTAGCAATCAGCAGGAGCGAAAGAGAAGCATATTGTTTTGCAACATTCAAGTCCAGGTCATTTTCCTCGGATGTCTTGGCGAGTTCGTCTGTCTTTAAAAGGTTCTTGATGTCCTTGAAGTTGGTCAATCGGGCTCCCAAACTCTCAATGTTCGACTTTAATGGAATGGAAAGCGACGGCTGCGGCGAGGGTAGAGCGTCTGTTTCCGAGAAGCTATCGAAAGTGACGAAATCCATTGGTCGGGGCTATTTTGGAGGAAGCAGGCGTTTAGCAGGCGTTTAGTAGGCGTTCAACAGGCGTTTAGGGAAGAGCTTAGAAAGCGAGCGCAGTTAGGGTGTTAGCGCGGGAGGTGCGGAGGTGCGCTACGTGGACCAGTTTATTCTAGGGAAAGAACCACGAGGGCATCTAAAGGAGTTGAGGCGACTTGAGAGTTTGTACTTTATTGGTGTGTTTATTACTCTAGAGAATGTGTAGCTGAATATTCAGCAAAAAAAGTTCAGCTGCTTGAGCTGAGAAATTCAGAAAAGAGATGGAAAATTCAGGGGATCAAGGATCAAATAGAAAGAGAATTGGAGAAAAGAGATGAATTGCAGAAAAGAAATAGAAAGAGAACAGAAGATAGAGCAGAACAGAAAGATCAAAATAAAACATTTGAGAAAGTTGAGGAGTCAGACCGACCGATTCAGACAGACAAGACATTCAAAAGGTCACAATAGACACTCAAAAGGTCAATAGACACTCAAAAGGTCAATAGACACTCAAAAGGTCAATAGACACTCAAAAGGTCAATAGACACTCAAAAGGTCAATAGACACTCAAAAGGTCACAATAGACATTCAAAAGGTCACAATAGACATTCAAAAGGCCACAATAGACACTCAAAAGGTCACAATAGATACTCAAAATCTGTCACAATAGACATCCAAAAGTATGACACGTTCCAAAAATTGACAAGGCTTTTCAGACGCTTGAACGATTTATGTGTGTTTAGGAGGTATCGGCACAGCCCGAAACCTATGTTAACAAACTGGCAATTTTCATCACCTCCGGAGGATTTGCATTGAGAGCCAGGCCCAGCCCTACGTTTTGGCTCTCAGCCAAGTATTCGCAGCCCACAATGACTTTTTTCTCCATCTTCTCATCGAAAGTCGTGTCAAGAGGCGACACCGGCGTTTCCAAAGTCACAGAATCAGGCAAAGTGCGGTTTTTGTTATAAAAAGCCATTTGTGACGGAGTCGGAGCATTCTGAACACCGGTTCTAGGTTGAGCCTCGATTTTACTCTGCAGCTGAGGCAATATGGGCGACAGAATAGGCATCAGAGGAAGTGGCGGGGTGCTGAACTGCACAAGTTGGAGAATATCGGAATTGAATTCAAGCTCTCCAAAGTTGGCATCCAGTGGCGGCAAGCACAAAGACGGGAAGTCGGCACCAAAAATGGGTACGAGGTGGTAGCGAATATAATACGCAAACCTTGTGGCTAGAATCTTGCATAGTGGGTAAGTGATCCACGTGCCCTGGATTTTCAAGAAGCCGCCCCGGACTCTCTTGATGCACAGCTGCAAACTTCGGGGCGTGGACTCCAACAATTTGGCAATGTCTGCCTTTGCATTGGGCTTGATTAAAATGCGCATGATGCGCTGCTGCTGATACTCGCCGTGGTCCACACTTGGCTTATTCTCAGGCCCGAGGTTGGAACACTGTTGCAAAGAATAATCATCCATGCCATAGATTCCCTCCTGGATGGCAGCACGCCAAAGGCCGGTCAAGTGCACCATTCCAGTGCAATAGTTCCAGATCACCCAGTGCTCTCCGATCGGATACTCAAACACATAAAGACTGGGGTTTCGCGGGTCTAGGACAGGCGCGCTATACTTTTTCTCCACGATGGTTGGATAGATGGAGTTGGCCACACGCAAGCCATTGTATGGCAATTCGCCTGTGGACGGCCTGATGGCATAGTTGACTTTGGCCGCAGAAGTGTTCATGGTGCGGCTTGGCTTTTTGGGGTGCGGGTCCTTGGAGGGCTTCACCACCTTGAGCTTTTTGGACTTTATGGAGTGGCTCTTGGGAGACGCGGCCACAAAGTTATGGAAGTTGTCGGTTCTGCAGTTTAAAGGCGACCCAATACAGAGCCGTGGCTGCGGGTACTGTAAGTGCAGCAGAGACACGAAGCCAGGTCTTTTGTCCGAGAGAAAATCCGAGCGGCTTCTTTGGAGATCTGCTCCGCTTTTGTGGAGGTAATTGATGGTGTCGGGCGGCTGCAAAGTCAGGGAATACGACTTGTGTCGTATGCACTCGTTCTGTGCCTGGTGATCAAAGGCAGGATTGAGCTGGGAAACATGAAGCAGCTGCAACATTTGTCCTCCGAGTTTGGGCAACGAGAGCACGCGTCCAGGACCAGAACCCAAATCGGCCGGCGGGTATTCGGGGCTATTGTGAGGAATTGTCCGAGTGGGCGAGAAGTGGGGGTCTCTGTGTCGTTCAAAGCGAAGGTCTTTGATGGCAGGCGCCTCCCACACCTCGTAATTGGCCACCATGGCATTTTTCGGGTCCTTGAGTTGGCAGTGCTTGGCAGGACTTTGGCACTCGGGCTGGTCGGTGCATTTAGACGGCCACGAGGTGAACGGAGGAAGCGGGTTAATGGGAGGAAGCGTGGTGTAGTGAGAGTCTCTGGCGAAACCAAGCCTCGAGCTTTCAGCGGTTGATCTATTGCTCCACATTTGCATTAGCTAGTGTGAGGGACCCGGATCTATTAAAAGGTCTGTGCCGGGGTGCGGCTGGGCAATAGAGTTATATAAGAGACAATTAAGTTGCATCGGGGATTTTTTTTTTTTTTTTTT
>VATE01000232.1:0-14197 GCA_008065195.1 Metschnikowia amazonensis | reverse complement strand
AGATATTTTATATCTTACCGATTGCTATTGCATTCTATTCCTGGATTCTTCCAATTAAGGGTGAAACGGAAAAAACTAAAGTAGCTTCCATGTTTTGCTGTATATTGAATGTTTTATTTGGTTTGAATAATTTTGAAATATTGGTATGAATAATTTTGAAAAAGACTGTATTAAAAGTTGGTGTGAGATTATTGGTTGAATAATTTTGTTGCACTGATGAATATTTTGAAATATTGGTTGAATAATTTTGTTGTACTGGTGAATAATTTTGTTGCACTGGTGAATAATTTTGTTGTACTGGTGAATAATTTTGTAATACTGGTTGAATAATTTTGTCGCACTGGTACAGTATTTTTCAAAATTATTCATGCGACAAAATTATTCAAACCAATATTTCAAAAATTCAAATCAATCTCAAAATTATTCATACCAAATGGAAAATGGTTCCTACCAACTTTTAATAGAATACAGTAATCAGAAATTTATATTTGGACGATTGCTCTTATATACCATTTCTAGAGTCTTCCAATTAACGGCTAAGCGGACAAAACTAAAGTAGTTTCCATGTTATGCTGTAAATTAAAACTTGTACTTGGTATGAATAATTTTGTTGCACTGGTGAATAATTTTGAAATATTGGTTGAATAATTTTGTCGCACTGGTGAATAATTTTGAAAGACTGTATCATTTCGCATTCTCTTATGATTTCGCATTCTCTTTCATTTCGCATTCTTTTCCCAAATAATTCACATTCTTTCCCAAATAATTCACATTCTTTCCCATATAATTCACATTCTTTCCCATATAATTCACATTCTTTCCCAAATAATTCACATTCTTTCCCATATAATTCACATTCTTTCCCATATAATTCACATTCTTTTCCCAATAATTTACATTCTCCTTTAATTCTTCTCTTCTCCCCCTATTCTCTCTCTTCCACTCTCACATGCACCAAGTAGTCCAAGGTCTTCACCACTGCATTGATGTGCCATGGTACAAGACGCCGTAACTCTTGCTCATCATCTTCTCGTTCCATATCACACACTCCCAATATCTCGTTCAATACTATCAAATTCTTGTACTGATTGAGAAGGAGTTTCATCACCAGGTTGAGGCTCCAGTACGCAGAACAGCTGAGAAGTGTCACCTCAAACACCATGTACTTGACCTCGCCGTCGTCCTTCTCCTTGCTCTTGATCAAGTACCCTATGCGCATGCCCAAGCGTGTGGGAGAGTTGAAAGACGGAAGAGGCATCTTGGGAATCACTCCCATAATGTCGTACCTCGGGTCCTTCACTGTCACATCCGACTCACTCATGTCCACCGGCGTGGCCACATCCGGAGAGAAGAAGTTGGCAGTGGAGGTGAGGAATTGGTTGGGAGAGTTGAACGTCAGCCCATTGACTGGCGACTGCACCAATGAAGCCGTGGTGTCGTTGAACACAGGCCCGTAGCCGGAGTCCGAGAAGGTGGCCTCGCACCCATCGCTTCGCGCAACCTCAGACGTGAACAAGTACTTGGGGAGCCGGGAAGTGGAGAGCACAATCAATGAAATATCCTTGTACTTTGCCGTGAGCCTCTTCCAGAAAATGAGCTCGTCATCGGGGATGATGCTGCTGATGCGAGTGAGCACCAAAAACCGCTTCTTGTCAGACCCACAGGTGCGCTGCAGAAGAGCATCTTTGAGCAGCACAAACAAGTCGTTGGAGATCTCCCAGATTTTGATGATGATGGCACCCACATCCCGGGGATTGAAGCTGCACCATGACCTCACGTGAGTTACGATCCCCAAGGGGTCGGACCATGCAGCGGAAATCCAGTTCTTGTCCACAGATCGCTCGTATGCCACATGAAGAAAGAGGTCGTCCTGGAACGAGGATCCGTTGGAGATGGAGTTTTCTTTGTTCAAGAACTTGAAGTTGATGCTTGTAGGCGTCGTTTTCACCAACTGTGTGTAGAGCGTGTGGGTGTCAGTCTTGACGTTCTTCTCGTGCACATCGGGGCACTTGTTGTAGAGCGTGAACGCCAACTTGGAGAGTTTGAGCTCCGGGATGTAGCGGCTTGAGCACTTGTTGCCAACCCTCTTGCTGATAAAGTCTCCCAGAAGCACGTGGTTGAACACCTGCACCAACGAAAGCTGGCGGTCCTTCAAGAACTGGTTGAAGTTCCTGCATATCTTGGAGATCTGCGACATGGCCTTCAACGACAGGTCGAAGTTCAAGAATAAGAGAAGAAGTGGACGGTCAAATTCGAAGCGGTTGCTCTTGGTGATCAAGTCCACTTTGATCATCTCCGCCAAGTTGCGGAGCTTGCGGTTGACGCGGCTGTAGTAGTCTCTCATATCACCAGTTTTCTCCACCAAGAGAAGACCATTGCTGACACTCTCCAAATCCGACCGTATGCTCTGGAGATGGAGCTTTTTCACGGACCCCAACAGATTCTCCTTGAAGTTGCACTTGAGCATCTCCAAAAACCCCAAATTGCTGGTGCTTTCGTAGAGGTTGCCGTAGTCCACCACATTGTCGTTTTCAGCAATCATCAACACCTGAAATTTCTTGGTTCCATTGACAGGACTAAAGTGAAGATACCTCCAGAACCGGAGCCCCACGAAGTTGAAGTTCACGAGGTTGCCGCTTTTGGCGATTTTGCTCCGCACCTCGTTGAGTGCGAAGATGTTCTCATCCACCACCACATTCTTGGACGCCTGCTCTTCTTTATACACCAGGAAATTGTGGTGATTCTGTGGTGATTCGGGACGGAGCGCATCCCATGTCACGGAATTTTCGGGCTTGGACGTTTCGCTGGTGATTTCGTCCAAAAAGGAAAGCTCCCCATCGTCGGCCTTCTCGGGGTCTTCCATCAACTCATCCAAAGTCACCCGGTAGCTCAATGGGTAGGCCGAAAAAAAGGCCTCCATGGTGCTTTTGGACACCACGCCATCCGTGGGATTTTGCACCACCTCATCACTGAAATCTTGTGGCATTTTCACGCGGATATGGCGAAACCGGTTCGTGCCCATATCAAACACAAGACTGGCCATCAACCATTTAAGAAACTGGTCAATATCGGAGCGCTTGACCGTGAGCCCATCGCTGCACTTGATATCGTCTTCATCGTCGTCAAAATCCATGTTGAAATCGCTGGATGTGGGCTTGACACAGTCGCGAAGGAGAAACATGTTGGGAATGCTGAACACGTTGATGCTGCGGAGAATAAGAGGAAGGCAATTGGAAGATTCCGACATGTTGGGCGCGGTTTCTTCCACGGCTGAGGGACTATCAACGGCATTTTTGTCAGTTTTGGCGCCGTCGGGCCCGATTTCTGGGGCTTTTTCCTGGCTCTTCGCAGCCTCCATCTCTGCCTCCATATTTGGCGACGAAATGAAGCTGCCATGGTCCACAAAATGGCTTCCTGAGGCCATGGGAGAGTCTCCGCGCCATTCACTGCGAATTTGACCTATTGATGGAGACTCGCTGTAGTTGGTGGTGCCAAAATTGGGGTACGACGTGGATGGCACACTTAAAGTTTTGGCGTCGCAAGTGATTCCGGAAACCTGGTTCAAAATGTCTCCTGAATGAGTATTAAGCTTCAATGGAGACATTTTCAAGTCCAGAAAATGATCTTCTTCATCTTCATCACTTTCATCATCGGATTCCATATCCACATCAAAGTCCTCTTGTTCATCAATTAGAGCATCATCGGAGGATAAATTGGGTTCATTCAAAGTAGGAAAGGTTTTTTTTCCAATCGTTTCTGAACTTCCAATCTTTTCTGAACTTCCAAGCTTTTCTGACCTTCCAATCTTTTCTGAACTTTCAAGCTTTTCTGACCTTCCAAACTTTTCTGACCTTCCAAGCTTTTCTGACCTTTTTCCAAGCTTTTCTGAACCTTGTTGCTTTTCTAAACCCCATTCCGGCTTTTCTAGACTCCATTCTGGCCTCTCTAAACCCCACTCCAGCTTCTCTGCACTCCTTCCAAGCTTCTCTAAACCCCACTCCAGCTTCTCTGCACTTCCATCTCGCTTACCCTTTTCGGAATCGGAAAAAATATTATAAACACTGGTTTCTCGCATACGCGGCTTCCTGGACTCGCACTCGGGCCCAGAAGATTCCTCTCTCTCCACAAAAAATTTGCCTCCGCGACCGTACTTCGCATCAATGCTGCTCTGAATCTTGGGGTTGAACACTATGGGTGAAAATGCATAGCCTTGTGACTCCACATCCCTTGAGTTGGGAGCGTGCGGCTGGGAAATGGGCTTGGCCTGCATCATGATAGGCGTAGGCACTATGGGAGGAGGAGCCCCGGGGTCAATGTACAGGTCCGGCGTGGGGCACTTTTGCAGAATCATCTCCTCTTTGGGAATGCTGAGGTATGGCTCTGTCCAGCACTTTTGGACTTTGACATAGGGCTTCTCATGCATGCCAGAATTGTCCATCACGTGATCCAGCTCAGGCTGCTCGTCTCTTTTTTCATCAGTCTCCAGGTCTGAAGACGCCCCGAAGAGCTCTTCATCGGGATTCTCCACCAGATGCAGCGAGTCCGTTTTCACTTCGTCTTTGGCCTCGTCCTTGAGTTCTTCTCCGGATCGGCCAGATGCAGGATTGGAAACGTTGGGCACATGCCCGAAAATCTCCTGCACTGAGCCGTGAGATTCACTGATACTCGCGCTTTCGGGAGGAACAAGCATTGGCTGAGATTCCTGGTCATGGGTCTCGATGGCAAAAGAAATAAAGTCGTTGATAAGCGCCATTGGGTCACCAGTATCTGGGATTCCTGGCTTATCGTCACAAACCTCAGTACTTCCAAATTGGAGGATACAGAGCTCCCAGGGCCACACAATAAACTTCTTATTGTCGACGTCATGGACAAAATGCAGGATTTTCGACGTCTGGTTGTTCAAATGCTGCAAATTGGGAATCAACTTCACCCAGGTGATGTCATTTTCCGCTCGATCAACACCTGTAGAAAGCTTCAAGAGCCGTAAAAGGTTATCAGCCGCTTTTGGCGGGGTTTTAGAGAAATTCTGCGCCAAGTTGTGCACATCGTAGAAATGGCATCTCAACCCGGAAGGCACCACATACACCACAAACGAGCCAAAGTCGGAGCCGATTCCGTCAACATTTAGCACCGAAGAAGGAAATAACGGAAGTGGGTTCCGCTGCGTTAGTGCCAACATAAGATCACCGGTGGCTAGGAGCACGGGGTCCACCTGCACAATGCCATACTGTTTATCAGCCACGGGAGCCACCACGTAATTTCCAAAGAGGAGCATTTTCTGCTGCGCCAGCAAATTATAGAGAAGTGATCTCTTCACAGCTTTGAGCAAAGAAAGACTAGCGTAGGCCAAGTCCTCAGGAATGGGCTTTTTGTCTGCTTTTTTCTGGGCCCTACTTGGGTTAGCCAACATTTCAGCACTGGCACTTGTCTGAGCCCTGATCTCGATGGGATACTCTTCTAGCAGTTCGGAGTTGTCCCAGTGGCTGAAGGTAAAGTGGTATAAGCACTTGTTGTAGTAGGCCAATAGAATGCGAGGGTATTGGCTTCTGATCTGGAGCTCGAGCTCTAGGAGGAGTTGATCCAGCACGTGGTCTTTGGCGGTATAGATGGCATAGTTGATGGAAGCCACGTGCGCTAGCTTATAGTAGTGGGTATAAATCTGACGACAATCGGACATGAGAAATAGGCTTGTAGTGATTGGGACTTATTGGAATTGGAGGCTGCACTGGATATCTAACTCTGTGATTTCTGGAAACTTAGGTATATGCTTCAATATGGAATCGTTAAGACTTGGACTTTGCTTTGTATGTCAGTAGTAGATGAAGTCACCTGATTGGGAACTATTCTAACACACTAAGATATGTATTGACAATTTTTAAACAGACTCGATGTAGTGGATAAGGTAAATCTGACATGGACTTTAAACCTGGAAATAATGGAATCAGAATTGATCAGAATTGATCAGAATTAATCAGTGATGGATCAATAGAAGAATCAATAGAATGAATCAATAGAAGAATCAATAGAATGAATCAATAGAATGAATCAATAGAATGGATCAATAGAATGAATCAATAGAATGGATCAATAGAAGAATCAATAGAATGAATCAATAGAATGAATCAATAGAATGAATCAATAGAATGAATCAATAGAATGAATCAATAGAATGAATCAATCAGTATATGGAATAAATATAAATCACTCTCGTTAAAACTCGTCTCAGCTCCTTGCTTGACTCAACTTAAAAGTAGTGTGCAGTATGGACACAGGCAATATCACAGACTGGATCGCCAAGTGGTCAATGTCAGAGTGTATATGTGGAGTCAGAAGTTGGCTGCGTTGCATTGTGGTCATGGGAGAACGAGACCCGTACATCCCCGGATGCAGGCCGCTCACTTAGTAGAATGAAAGTGCAGGGTCTAGGACAACTGAGGCATTTATGTAGCCAGCCAGTTAGTTTATTAAACAGGGTGTGATGACAGAAGGCCTTTTTGTGACTTGACAGTTGTCTGAAATGCCTGAATATTGCCTGAGTCTAGCCTGAATTTGAATCAATAGTGGTATCTACAGTACTTTTCAAAATTATTCATACCAGTGCGATAATTATTTAAACCAATACTACAAAACTATTCATACCGATACTACAAAATTATTCTACCAATATTACAAAATTATTCTACCAATACTACAAAATTATTCTACCAATACTACAAAATTATTCATACCAAGTACAAGTTTTAATGTACAGCATAACATGGAAACTACTTTAGTTCTGTCCGTTTAGCCGTTAATTGGAAGACTCTAGGAGTGGTATATAAGAGCAATCGTCCAAATAAAATTTCTGATTACTGAATTCTATTAAAAGTTGGTAGGAAACATTTTCCATTTGGTATGAATAATTTTGCGTGTACTAATATTTCAAAATTATTCATACCAGCGCGCAAAATTATTCATACCAATATTTCAAAATTATTCAAACCAAATGGCATAATGTTTCACACCAACTTTAATGGAATTTAGTAATCAGAAAATTTATATTTGGAAGATTGCTCTTATATACCATTCCTAGAGTCTTCCAATCAACAGTCGAAACGGGCAAAACTAAACTAGTTTCAATGGTATGCTGTATATTAAAACTTGTATTTGGTATGAATATTTTGTCGCACTGGTTTGAATAATTTTGAAAAATACTGTACCAGTGCGACAAAATATTTCATACTAGTGCGACAATTATTTAAACCAATATTTCAAAATTATCAATCAAATACAAGTTTTATATACAGAATAACATGGAAACTACTTTAGTTTTGTTCGTTTGGCCGTTGATTGAAAGACTCTAAGAATAGTATGTAATAGAAATCAGCAAGATATAAAATATCTGATTCCTGAAAACTATTAAAGTTGGTGTGAAATTATGCCATTTGGTATGAATAATTTTACTGTATGAATAATTTACTGTATGAATAATTTACTGTATGAAATTTTACTGTATGAATAATTTTACTGTATGAATAATTTTACTGTATGAATAATTTTACTGTATGAAGACTGTACTTATGGTCCCAATGGTAACTGGCTGGCCAGAAACTGTAAGATCTACTGTGACAGTCAGGTTCATGTAAAAATTGTACCATTCTTTAAGTGAAGGTTGAGTACATTGGATTAAGAGAAGAATTTTATTGTGACCAGTTTCTGGTGTCATCATCCCCCAGAAATACTATTACTGGGAGTCAACGACGGAACAGTAAATACAATACAATATAACATCAATTTAAATAATTCATTGAGTCTCCCCATATTTTTATTACTCTTTTAGAATTCAATTTATGTTTACGCCATTCGCAGTCGTTCAAACCAAATACAAGTTACAGTGTTTCAAAATTATTTAAAGTGCGACAATTATTCAAACAATATTTCAAAAGTTTCGTACATACAACACAACATACATACAACATCAATTTAAAAAAGGACTCTACTGAAGGTCTCCTTTTCCAGGCACTTGCTCGTTACTATTTTCACAAATTGGTACGTAGTATCATTATATTCAACATTTGAGAACTTCCGTCTCACTTATATTCCATTGATATACAGTATTTTTCAAAATTATTCATATCATGCGACAAAATATTTCATACTAATAGAAAATATTCAAACCAATACAAGTTTTATATACAGAATAACATGGAAACTACTTTAGTTTTGTTTATGACTGTTTATTGGAAGACTCCAAGAATTATATGTATGATCGATTTCCAGATATTAATTCCAAAATATTGAAGTCTATAAAAGTTGATGTGAAACATTATGCCATTTGGTTTGAATAATTTTGTCACTTGAATAATTTTGATATTGGTATGAATCTCGCGGTTTGAATAATTTTGATATCGGTATGAATCTCGCGGTTTGAATAATTTTGAAAACACTACTAGAATTTTTCCTGCGCATTCCCCTAAGAGCGATGCCTGAAATACTTACTACTGGTAATAAATTCCATCTAAAGCTACACCGATAGCGAACAATCAGAGATGAAAAGAAAGAAATTTGAAGTGTGAAATGTATGTGAAATTTGAAGTGTGAAATTCGAAGTGTGAAATTTGAAGTATGAAATGTATGTGAAATTTGAAGTGTGAAATTTGAAGTGTGAAATGTACGTGAATTTGAAAGGATAATGAAATATTTTGGTTCAAGCCAGCGCGACAAAATTATTGAATTCAAAATTTCGACTTCGCACATTCTTTCAAACCATACAAGTTGTTACCATACAAGTTATTTATCATATATCAGTTTTTTCCGATTGACCTTGACCCCAGTTGTATTTAATATGATATAATTCTCTAGATTTGATTTCAAAATATCAAATTTTAAAAAGGTTGGTGACATTTTGCATTTGGTTTGAAGATTGCGAAGTGGTACAGTGTTTTCAAAACTATTCAAAATTATTGACCAATTCAAATTTCGTACCACTTCGCACAATTCAAACAATTAAATTATTAACCCATTCAAAATTTCGTACCACTTCGCATAATTCAAACCAAATGGCATGTGCATCTTTATCTGAATAAAATCTGAATAAAATCTAAATTTATCAGAATAAAACAGAAATTAATCTGAAATTTACCTCATACTACATTCGAGAGTCAAAGGTCAAAACGAATGAACTAGCTTCCTTGTTGTCTTCAACTGGCTTCTTGTATTTGGTTTGAAGATGTGCGAAGTGGTACGAAACTTTTGAAAAATGGTTTGAATTTTGTCGCACTGGTTTGAATAGTTTTGAAAAACACTGTATTCAAACCAACAAGTTGTTGTATACAATACCATTAAAATATCTGTTTGTGTTTGACATTGGTTGGAAAACTTCCTATTAAATAAGGCAATTTTCAGATTAACATTTTAGATTAGTGAATCTATGAAGGTTGGAGAACATAATGCATTTGGTTTGAAGATGTGCGAGTGGAACGAAACAAGAGGTAACCATTTTCTTGGTTCGAAACTTTGAAAAAAGGTTTAAACCGTTTTCTTGGTTTGAAACTTTTGCGCTTGTTTGAAAACTTTTGAAAACGGAGCTTTTTTAATTCTTCTTTTTTGATTCTTTACTTCTTACTTCTTACTTCTTATTTCTTACTTCTTATTTCTTACTCCTTACTTCTTACTCCTTACTTCTTACTCCTTAATTCTTACTCCTTACTTTCCTCTTTCCTCTTTCCTCTTACTTCTTACTCCTTACTTCTACTCCTTACTTCTACTCCTTACTTCTACTCCTTACTTCTCACTTCTTTCCTCTTTCCTTATACATTCACTCTCAGACTCATCCCAGAGTGGTACAGTGTTTTTCAAATTATTCAAACCAGTGCGACAAAATTCGAACCAATATTTAACGTTTCGTACCACTTCGCACATCTTCAACAATAGCATTCTTCACACCATATTAAATTCAATATTCAGAACTCTTGCATCTAAAGAATTGCCTATTACTACATTTGAAGTCTTGGGATGTACGGGTTTGGCGGTCAAAAGGGAAAAACTATTAATGGTATTCTGCATAAAACAACTTGTTAGTTGAAAGATTTGCGAAGGGTAGGAAAATTGAATCATTGGTTGAATATTGAATCATTGGTTGGTTATTGAATCATTGGTTGAATATTGAATCATTGGTTGAATATTGTCGCACTGTTTGAAAATTTTGAAAAACACTCACTCTGGCCGCAGCAATGCAGCTTGGCTAAAATGCACGTAATTTATCACGGCAACAAATTTCGCGCCGCCTCAAATAGCACTCGAGTCCCTTCCTCGCGCGGGGCTGATACATTTCAAGGTTGCATGCAGTCTGCCTACGTAACTGCCCGTCAACTGCCGTAAAGTCCACGTAAAGTCCAGATAAATCTGGTAGTAGGTACTAGAAATTAGTCTAAGTGTGGTAGCTCTGAGTCTAGTGGTTAAGTGCTAGTAGCTTCAGTCTAGTAGCTTCAGTCTAGTAGCCAAGTGCTAGTAGCTAAGTGCTAGTAACTAAGTGCTAGTAGCCAAGTGCTATTAGCTAAATGCTAGTAAGTAAGTGGTAGTTAGTAAAGTCTTGGTGCAGTGGCTAAGGTGTACCATATGATTTCCGCCGAATCTAGTAATTGTTGCAGACTTGGTCATGAGTGGCTGTGGCAGGTGTGCATGAAATGTGAAACAAGACTGACAGGTTGATAATCATAACGATAAGTCTGTATAGAATCGCAGTTGGATGTTTGCAATATTTTCACTAATGATGCGCCAAAATGATGCGCCAAAATGATGCGCCAAAATGATACGTTTCTGGCCCCTTCAGAGTCTCTAAACTGTAAGCTATGGCTAAATTGTATAGATGATAGGACCATGACACCGTAATTAGGAGTAATTTTATTTCCTCTCTTTTTTTACTCTTATACTAATTTACGTCTACTTCTACTTCTACTTCTTCTCTTTTCTTCTTTTCCTCCCATCTTTATTTTCTTATACTTTTTGTATTCTACATCTTCTCTTCACTTCTTCTCTTCTCTTCTTCTCTTCTCTTCTTCTCTTCTCTTCTCTTCTCTTCTTCTCTTCTTCTCTTCTCTTCTTCTCTTCTCTTCTCTTCTCTTCTTCTCGTCTACCTCCCCCTTCTCTCCTCCTTTCTTGGCTGCGGTAAGGAGTTGCGACCGCGACTTTACTCAAGGCACATGAACAATGCACCACATGCAATACGAAGATCGGAAATAAGTGCCCCAAATTCTAAAGAATAGCCTGAGGCTGTATTGAACAATGTGCAAGTATGCTCCAAGTCACTGTTTGTTAGGGGAATGTGACACAGTTGGTATGATGTGTAAGGTTATGGTAAGAAGTTATATGGTGATAAGAAGTTATATGGTGATAAGAAGTTAATATGGTGATAAGAAGTTAATATGGTGATAAGAAGTTAATATGGTGATGAATGTTAACATTAAGTATTAATATGTTTTAAGATGTTACTATATAAGTATTAATTTTTTTAAGATGTTAATATGTTTTGATGTTAGTATGTTCAAGATTATATGGTATGCTGAACGTATGATAGTCTTAAGATGGTATGAATGATACATAGTTTAATAGAGTATTAATGTGTGTGACTGAGTATAACTACGCCGCGATTATTGACTATGTATGGGCTATGCTCATATAGTACCATCATTATGAGTCTGTAGAAGTCTCTATGAACTTGAATAATCAGTCTCTATACAATCCTAGTCTAGTATACTCCTATCCACTCCTATCCTTAATACTCCAATTCTAATAATCCTATCCACTCCTATCCACTCTTATCCACTCTTATCCACTCCTATCCTTAATACTCCATTTCTAATAATCCTATCCAATTCTAATTCCCATGTAATGTGTACTCTTCGTAGACGACGCCGACTGCACACGGCCGGGGCTATCGCATCGTTACATTGCCGGGATTTTGACGAAGAATGCATGCTGCACGTGTGGTCTGGCCAACTCCTGTCAAGAAAAAACCTCATCATTGGCCGATCCATGCACACCGCGCAGTGCCGTCGCGTGCAGGTGGGCAGAACCCGTGAAGGCCCTTATTTATTGAGCGCGCGTTTCGCTCCACTTGCCGCTTTTTCTCTTTTTTTTTCCTCTTGGTCAGAAAGTTTGTCTACAGTCATTCCTTTGCATTCCTAGCTAAACTTTTGCCTACACATTCGTTATGTTATTCAAGTCCATCGTCCAGGCCGCTTGCGTGGTCTCTGCAATTGCCCAGCCTCTCCAGCAACACCAGCACCACCAGCACGAAAAGAGGGAGGTGCACACCGAGATTGTTTACGTGACCGTTGGTACTGAAAACGGCGCTGCTCCTGCCCCTGCTGCTGCTGCTGCCACTGGCGTTCCTGACGCTGCCGCTGCCTCGGCCCCTGTTGTTTCCTCTGATTCTGCAAGTGTGGCTTCTTCCATTCCTTCCTCCGCTTCCTCGGGTTCTTCTGGAGACTTCTCTGCTGGTGTCAAGGGTATCACTTACTCTCCTTACGCTGATGATGGAACTTGTAAGCCTGCTTCTCAGGTCAAGTCCGAGGTGCAAAAACTCTCCGGCTACGAGGTGATCAGATTGTACGGTGTCGACTGTGACCAGGTGCCTAATGTCTTGGCCGGTTTTGCTCCAGGCCAAAAGCTTTTCGCTGGTATCTTCGACGTCAACTCCATCTCTTCCGGTGTTAGCACCTTGGCCTCTGCTGTTAAGGCCGCTGGTGGTTGGGACCTTGTCCACACTGTTTCCATTGGTAACGAGTTGGTGAACGCCGGTTCCGCCAACCCTTCTCAAATCAAGTCTTACGTTGACGAGGGAAGATCCGCCTTGAAGGCCGCAGGTTACTCTGGCCCAGTTGTCTCTGTTGACACTTTTATTGCTGTCATCAACAACCCAGAATTGTGTCAACACTCTGACTACATGGCTGTGAACGCCCACGCTTTCTTCGATGGAGGTGTTGATGCCAACGGTGCTGGTGACTGGCTTTTGCAACAGATCCAAAGAGTTTCTTCTGCTTGTGGTGGAGCCAAGGTTCTTATCACCGAGACCGGATGGCCAACCCAGGGTGAGAGCAACAACAAGGCTGTGCCAGGCTCTTCCCAACAGAAGGCTGCTCTCTCGTCTATCTCTAGCACTTGTGGTGATGACGCTCTTTACTTCAACGCCTACAATGACATGTGGAAGGCCGACGGACCTTTCAGCGCCGAGAAATACTGGGGAATCTACTCCAGCTAGATATTCCCCTATTATTAGTATATTGTTTTTAAGAATTCCCTATTTCGAATGGACCGCGACGACGGCCGGCTGTGCATGCGCGCTTTTTATTGAATGTTTAGAAATACAACGCGCCGCATTCGGACCACCGTAAACAATGTTTCCATACGTAGCAATCAACCGAGCGTCTGCACCCCGCCTAAAGAGGTAAGTAAACAGCAAAAGCCTTTTTTAGTTGGGCTTTTGGGTTATTACTGTATGCGTAATTTGGCCGAATTGATGTCAACACACCACTACATTTGACTTATACTTAGTAATTCACCCCTCATCTTATCCGTGTAGAAAGTCTGCATCAAAATTCAGTTACTTCCTAGTATCACTATTTCGGCACGTTTAGAGCGGTTTACTGGAATGATAATTAGTTTAGTCTGATTTAGAGTCTGAAGCAGCCAGATTTTTGGTATGACATTGGAATCAATTACATAAAGTCAGGCGATTGAGTTAGTTTTTTCAAGTATTCAAATCAGTGCGGAAGACCAAGAAAATAGGGACAAACCAAGAAAATAAATGGTTGAAAAGGTTCGCACTCTTCGCAAAATTTTAACCCAAATGGCATGATGTCAATTTGAGAATGAGAATGAGAATGAGAATGAGAATGAGAATGAGAATATGAGAATTATCACAAATTTAAATCTAAACGATTTAGAAGTTAGAATCAATATTTTTCCTGTCCTGTATACAATACCTTTTTTAGTGTGAAAAAATATTTAAGGCGTACGAAATTTCATTATTGGTTGAACTGTTCTATTTTCTTGGTTTAAATCGTTTTCGCGCTGGTATTTATTTTCTTGCTTCGACGCTTGTTTGAATACAATTCACCAATACAGTCTTTTTCAAAATTATTCATACCAATATTTCAAAATGTTTCATACCAGTGCGACAAAATTTTTCATACCAATATTTCAAAATTATTCATAC
>VATE01000099.1:29728-42952 GCA_008065195.1 Metschnikowia amazonensis | reverse complement strand
TGGTATGAATAATTTAGTCGCACTGGTATGAATAATTTAGTCGCACTGGTATGAATAATTTTGAAATATTGGTATGAATAATTTTGAAAAAGACTGTAAACCAGTGCGAAATTTTAGGGATGTACGACCATTTCAAAATTTTCCGACCACTTCGTAAACCTTTCAAACAAATGGCATGATGTCAACTTTTATCGGGAATTTATCACAATTACATCCAGAAAATTAATTCTGATTTGCCTCATTTACGTTGGGAGTCAAAAATCAACGAATGAACTCGCTTTATTGTTGTCCTATATATAACAACTTGTATTGGATTGAAAGAAATTCAACGGTACGAAACTTAAAGTTAATGGTTTGTTAAATTTGCGTAGTTTAAATCGTTTTCGCGATGGTCTGTCTTGGTTTGAAACATTTGCGCGCTGGTTTGAATATTTTGAAACTTGTAACTTGCCTACATAATCTAGTGTATGTAATTGGTTTTGTAATTGGTTTTGTAATTGGTTTTGTAATTGGTTTTGTAATTGGTTTTGTAATTGGTTTTGTAATTGGTTTTGTAATTGGTTTTGCAATTGGTTTTGCAATTGGTCTTGTAATTGGTTGTAATTGGTCTTGCAATTGGTCTTGCAATTGGTCTTGTAATTGGTCTTATAATTGGTTTAGTTGTTGCTAATTGTTGGCCTAATTGTTGGTCTACTCTATCTACTTGACTGGTCTATCTCGGATTCTCGGCCTTGGAATTGTGTGTTTTGTAATCAAATTACCACTGATGAGACGAAACGTTACCAAGATCCCAACTTCTAAAATACATAACTACTACATGCTAATCAGGAAACTTGTTCCATCCTAATATCTCAAAGTATTAAGCTCTTGAATACAGTCTCAATGCCTCTGGCATTTCACTCATATATCAATAACTCCCGGTGGCCAAGCTGGTTAAGGCACAAGACTGTAATGTACAATCGATATCTTGCGATCGGACGTTCGACTCGTCCCTGGGAGAACTTTTTTGGGGAACTTTACATACCTGAAGTGTTCTGCCAGACTAAGTAGTCCTGCAGATAGGGCATATACTGCACACAGCACACAATCAACATATCCAATGACATAGTCTAATGATTGTCTAATGACATAGTCTAATGATTGTCTAATGACATATCCAAATGAAATATCTTAATGATATCTCATAGTGACATACACTTCATGCTGGTGATTTCAGAGATAATGAGTGGCCCTCAGACTAGCATCATAAGGCCTGATCTGATCAGACCTGAGCAATACCTACCATGTCTGCCAATGGCGATGTTCTTTGTTCTTTGTGTTAATCCATTAGATAATCTGTCTACTTGGAGCGGAGCAATTAATACTACAGTAATGGTTATTTGTATGTACGGGGATGTATGGGAATGTACGTGGATGTACGGGTGTAGGAAATTGCACAGGTGACAGTTTCAAAATTATTAAACCAATGCGACAAAATACATCAACCAATTTCAAAATTATTCATACCAGTGCGACAAAATTATTCAAACCAAACATAAAATTTCACTCCACTTCATTAAAATTCAATATTTAGAAATTTTACATCTGGGAGATTTTTCTTATATACTATTCTTGGAGTCTTCCGATCAACAGCCAAAGGACAATAAAGTAGTTCCATGTTATGCTTTATATTAAAACGTATATTGGTTTGAATATTTTGAAGTATGGTTGAATATTTTTAAGTATGGTTGAATATTATGAAATATGGTTGAATATATTGAAATATGGTTGAATATTTTTAAGTATGGTTGAATATATTGAAATATGGTTGAATACAGTACTTTTCAAAATTATTCATACCAATGCGACAAAATTATTCATACCAGTGCGACTAAATTATTCATACCAATATTACAGAATTATTCAAACCAAATACAAGTGTAATATACAGCATAACATGAAAACTACTTTAGTTTTATTAATTACGAGCGTTCATTGGAAGACTCTAAGAATAGTATATGTAAGCAAAATATTTGATTACTGAAAACTATTAAATGTTGGTATGAAACATTATGCCATTTGGTATGAATAATTTGTCGCACTGGTACAGTCTTTTTCAAAATTATTCATACCAGCGCGCAAAATTATTCATACCAGCGCGCAAAATTATTCATACCAATAATTCAAAAGTATTCAAACCAAATGGCATAATGTTTCACACCAACTTTAATGGAATTAAGTAATCAGAAATTTTATTTGGACAGTTGCTTATATATATTATTCTTGAAGTCTTCCAATCAACGGTCGAAATGGGCAAAACTAAAGTAGTTACCATGTTATGCTGTATATAAACCTGTATTTGGTATGAATAATTTGTCGCACTGGTATGAATAATTTTGTCGCGCTGAATTATTTTGAAAAAGACTGTATTTTGAAATATAATAATTTTGTCGCAATGAATAATTTTAAAAGACTGTATAGAGATGCACAGGTGTGTAGCGCATCGCACGCGATGCTTTTCTCTTTAATCCTACTCCTAACCGTACACTATGGTAAAGTCATACGACCGCTACGAGCAGGAATCCGTCTTCGGAGTAATTAGTGCTCAAAGCAATATCCTTTGGCTCCCACCCTCGGACTCCCAGTCTGGCAAATCGCTTGGCCGTGCCGCGGTAGGTGCTCTAGAAGATATCTTGGTGTGGGACATCAAAACCGGCGCCATCTTGAGCAGGCTTTCCGACGGCAACACGCCGGGAGCCAGCAACGCCACCACTTCCAAAGCACCGTCGGAGGTGTTGGTCTTGGCCTTCAACATGCAGGCAAACCTCTTGGCCAGTGGACACAAGGATGGCTCCATCAAGGTGTGGGACTTGACGCTGGGCTCGGTGATGATGACGTTTTCGGGGCACAAGTCGGCGGTGGCGTCGCTATCGTTTGATATACACGGCACAAGGCTAGTGTCGGGGTCGTGTGATGCCTCAATCATTATGTGGGACTTGGTGGCCGAAGAAGGTTTATACAAGTTGAAGGGGCATAAGGGCGAGATTACCGGCATGCAACTTGTGCAGGGGCCCGTTTTGGGTGAAGCCGCCAATGACTCGGAAACAGATGCCATGGATTCGGAAGACTATCTTATTCTGACATCTAAAGATGGGCTTTTGAAGGTGTGGGATCTCCGCGCCAAGCAATGCGTGGAGACACACCTTGCCCATTCGGGTGAGTGTTGGGCTCTAGGCATGGAAGCTGCAGCCAAGAAGAGTGCTGCAGCAGGCTCAGCCCAAAACGGTGCCGAAACCAGTGCTGAAGATTCTAATGCCAGTGGATTGCTCGTCACATGCGGCGCACGTGACCAGGTCAAGGTGTGGCAGGTCCGTCTTTCGGAGCCCGACGGCCAAAAGGTCCAGCTCCGAGGCGAGTTTGAAAAACAGAGCAAGGCCCGCTGTGTGCAAGTGGCATTCACGTTGTTACGGGACTCTAGTGGAACGCACGTGATCTTCTCTTTGCAGAACAATGACCGCACCTGTGAAGTGTTTCGGGTCCGGGGCGACGACGAGATCAAAAAAGGCATTGCCAAGCGTACCAAGCGCTTGAAGGAAAAGGGAATGGAGAATGATGAGATTGTGGCGGAGATCGAGGCCGCTGAGGTCAGCATGTTGATTACGCCTCTTTCGACGCTAAGACTGCAGGCCAAGCTCCGGTCGTGTGTGTGGGTGCCGCTGAAGCTGAGTCGGCTGTTGCAGATGCTTGTGGCACTGACCAATAATAGCGTGGAGTACTGGAAGTTTCCACTCGAGGATTCAGTCAAGAAGTCACGTGACGTGATAGCAACGAAGAGCCATGTTTTAGATCACCATGGCCACCGCACGGATATCCGGGCCATGGACATTTCTGACGACGACCGCATGTTGGCCACGGCATCCAACGGCGAATTGAAGGTGTGGAACATCAAAACCCACAATGTTTTGCGCACCTTTGTATTGGACAGCGGATACGCCCTCTGTTGCAAGTTCTTACCAGGAGCCACTTTGGTAGCGGTGGGTTTCAAGAACGGCGACTTGGAGCTCTACGATTTGGCATCATCATCGCTTGTGGACAGGGTGGAAGAAGCCCATGAAAACGGTGAGGGTGCGTCCATCTGGAGCATGGACTTGACTCCCGATGGAAAGACTTTGATTACAGGCGGCAACGATAAGAAGGTCAAGTTCTGGAGCATAGTGGTGACACAAGAGCCTGTTGCTGGCTCCAATGTTACGGTGGCCTCACTTAAGCTTACGCACACGCAGACCTTGGAGGTTTCAGACGAGGTTCTCAGTGTGCGCGTTTCCCCCAACAGCAAATTATTGGCCATCTCATTACTCAACAACAACGTACAGGTGGTATTTCTTGACACTCTAAAAGTGTTCTTGACTCTCTATGGCCACAAGTTGCCGGTTTTGTCGATGGACATTTCCTTCGACAACAAGCTCTTGATCACGTCTTCAGCAGACAAGAACATCAAGATCTGGGGCTTGGATTTTGGGGATTGCCACAAGTCTATTTTTGGCCATGAGGACTCCATCATGAATGTGCGCTTCTTGCCCGAGAGTCACAATTTCTTCAGTGCAGGAAAAGACGCCATGGTCAAGTACTGGGATGGAGACAAGTTTCAGTGCATCCAGAAATTGGCTGCGCATCAGGCCGAGGTGTGGAGTCTTGCAGTGAGTCGCAGCGGAAACTTTGTTGTGTCCACATCACATGACCACTCCATTCGAGTGTGGAGTGCTACAAATGACCAGGTTTTTTTGGAGGAAGAGAGAGAAAAGGAAATGGACGAGTTATATGAGACTGAGCTCTTGGGGTCGTTGGAGTCCGACAAGAATGTGCAGGTGCACGAAGATGTTTCCGACAACGACGACAATTTCGACGTGGCCAAGGTTTCCAAGCAGAGCATGGAGACTTTGAAGGCCGGAGAAAAATTGATGGAGGCACTTGATATTGGAGTGGCTGATTTGGATGCCAATGAAGCTTACGAGCTCCAGTTGCAAGCATACAAGGCTCAAAAAGCTCCCATGCCTCACAAACCCACGGCCAATGCCATTCTTTTGGCGTACGGCATTTCTGGCCAAGAGCACGTGTTGGCCACACTTACCAAGATCAGAGCTGCGCAGCTTGAGGACGCTCTCTTGGTGCTCCCATTCTCCTACACCAAGAAGCTCTTACGACACATTGAAGTGTGGACCAGTTCCTTACACATGCTGGCCAATCTCGTGCACCTCGCAGTGATTTGCAAGGTGCTTTTTTTCGTGATGAGAGTGAATGCCAAAGAGTTGATTGCTCAGCGCAGCGAGACACTTCGCACGCACTTGATCCAAGTCAAGAGCCAACTCCGGGCCGAGTTGGCACGGGCTGCGGGCCAGTTGGGTTACAATACGCAAGGGCTCCAATTTAAAAAGAGTCAATGGAAGATGAATCACGAGACTGAGTTTATTGACGATGCAGAGCAACGGGCTTATGAGGATAAGAAGGCTGTGAAGCGGACATTTGCTACAGTTTAGGGATTTGTTTGGTTGGAGGATATAGTGATAGAATAGAGAGGAAGTAGAAAGCCAAAGAAGAGAGCAAAGATTAGATTGAAGAAGAGACGAAGTAGAAAGCCAAAGAAGAGAGAAAAGATTAGACTGAAGTAGAGAGACCAAGTAGAAAGACCAAAGAAGAGATCAAAGTAGGAAGACCAAAGTAGAAAGAGTAAAGTGGAAAGTCTAAAGTAGAAAGACCAAGTAGAAAGACCAAAGAAAGGACTAAAGAAGAGACCAAAGCGTAGACAAAAGTAGAAAGACAAAAGAAAAGACAAAAGAGAAGACCCAAGTAGAAAGACTAAAGTAGAAAGACTAAAATAGAAAGACCAATGTGGAAGAGACCAAAGTAGAAAGACCAGAGAAAAGACCAAAGAAGAGACCAAAGAAGAAACCGAAGTAGAGACCAAAGAAGAGACCAAAGAAGAGACCAAAGAAGAGACCAAAGTAGAAAGACTAAAGTAGAAAGACTGAAGTAGAAAGACTAAAGTAGAAAGACTAAAGTAGAAAGACCAATGTGGAAGAGAGCAAAGAAGAAAGACCAAAGTAAATAGACTAGGGTAGAAAGACCAAAATAGAAAGACCAAAGGAAAGACCAAAGTAGAAAGACTAAAATAGAAAGACCAAAGAAAAGACCAAAAAAGAGACCAAACAAAAGACTGAAGTAGAGACACCAAGTAGAAAGACCAAGTAGAAAGACTGAAGCAGAAAGACTAAAGTGGAAGAGAGCAAAGTAGAAAGACCAAGTAGAAAGAATATAGTAGAAGACCAAAGAGACCCAAAGACAAGACCAAAGAAAAGACCAAAGAAGAGAATAAAGTAGAAAGACCAAAGATAAGACCAAAGAAGATATTAAAGTAGAAAGACTAAAGTAGAAAGACCAAAGTAGAAAGCCTAAAGTAGAACGACCAAAAAAAAAACCAAAGAAAAGACCACAGTGAGAGACTAAAGTGGAATAGACCAAAGAAAAGACCGAAGTAGAAAGACTGAAGTAGAAAGACTGAAGTAGAAAGACTGAAGTAGAGACCAAAGAAAAGAGACCAAGTATAATGACCAAAGTGGAAGAGAGCAAAGAAGAAAGACCAAAGAAGAAAGACCAAAGTAAAAAGACTAGAGTAGAAAGACCAATGAAGAGACGAAAGAAGAAAGACCAAAGTCAAAAGACTAAAGTAAAAAGACTAAAGTAAAAAGACTAAAGTAGAAAGACTAAAGTAGAAAAGACTAAAGAAAAGACTAAAGAAAAGACCAAAGTAGAAAGACTATAGTGGAAAGACTAAAGTAGAAGGACTAAAGTAGAAAGACTAAAGTAGAAAAAACCAAAGAAAAGAAGTAGAAACCAAAGAACCAAAGAAAAACTGAAAGTGTCCCAGTGTCCAATGCAATTGTCCCACATGCAAACAATATACCTTACAAAAGCCGTATCAACTCTAATATTTTAAAGGTTGCATCTACTAATCTGCAAGTGTTATGGGGTACGGGTGTTTGCGCACGGCTGTGTACGGCTGTGTAAGACTTGGTTATGGCGTACGGCTGTGTAGTGGTGCACGGGTGTCCGACGTTGGCCAGTCCGTCCCGCAAAACTTTTCTAGGCTGGCATCTTCCGTAGAAAGTCCCCAAACTCCATAAATTTAGTCACGTGTATGTCAATATGGGCAGAAACAAATAAGGATTGTTCTGCACACAGGTCGCCATTTTGCCCATTGGCCACAAGCTGTAGCAAACGGGGCGTCGTGCAGGAGCGTTAGGTGAAAAAGCCAGTGATCACCACTGGGGCTATATGCAGGCCATTCAAAAGGGAGACGGAAGGAGAAGCCCAATGTGCAGGCCTTTCCAAGCCCACAGGCATGATTTCCAGTTACTTCAAGTGTCGGTGAGAGGCCAGCACGGCTTCAGCCCGCCAAAAACACGCCAGCAACAAAACCGGCAGCAGGTAAAAAGCAAGACACCAGAGGGGCTATATGCAGTCTGTTATGCTGGCGGCGCACTAGATCATAAAAGAATCTCAAAAATCAAGCCAGACCCACAAATCAGCGGGAAAAAAAAAGCAAAGCCAGTCCTTTTCCGACCAGAGGACAAACACACGTATCTGCACAATGAACTCCATGGGCGGCAGCTGGCACTCGTCCTACAGCGTGACCGACCGCCAGAAAGTCATCCAGATTCTTACCCAGACCCTTAAGGAAATCCAGACCTCCAGCTATGACGAGGCCAAAGCCGCCAGCATGTCGCAAGAGTTTGAGAAGTACACGTTTGTGAAGTCGGGCTCTCGTGAAGAGTACTTACGTATGATCAAGCAGAAGGTGACTCAACTACGGGCGGGCATCCGCCAGAACCCGGCCAATCAGCAGCAGCAAATGGCGTCAGGGGGCATGGGCCAGGGGCAACAGCTGATGAACACTGCCGGTATGAACCAGGGGCAGGCTTCAATGAATGGCCAGATGAACCATGGCAATATGGGCCAAGGTCAAGGGCAAATGGGAGGCCAGGGGCAAATGAGTGGTCAGGCACAAATGAGTGGTCAAGCCCAAATGACTGGTCAAGCCCAAATGACTGGTCAGGCTCAAATGACTGGTCAAGCCCAAATGAGTGGGCAGATGGGACAGAATCTAGGTCTGAACCATGGCAATATGAATCCGAACCAGGGGCAGATGGGTCAGATGGGTCAAATGGGCCAAATGGGTCTGAATGTGGGCCAAGGCAACCTCAATATGGATTTCTACAACAGGCAGATGCAACAGTCTCCTGCCGTTCGCAACATGGCCATGAATCAGCAGAATGTGACGCAAAACAGCCAGAGTAACTCTTCTGGCCAAAGCACGCCGATGAATGTCCCCAGCCAAGGTACTCCGATGAATGTGTCCAGCCAAGGAAACCAGATGAACGTGTCCAGCCAAGGAAACCAGATGAATGTGTCCAGTCAAGGAAACCAGATGAACGTGTCCAACCAAGGAAACCAGATGAATGTCCCCGGCCAAGGAAACCAGATGAATGTCCCCCTGCAGTCGCAACTCCAGCCTTCTCAGCAGCAGATCCAGCAAATCAGCACCATGATCCGAACGGTAGCCATCCCGCCCGCGTTGCTCGCCAAGATCCCCAATTTGCCCCCCAACATCAACACTTGGACGCAGATCTACGACTGTTTCCAGAAGAAAATCATTCCTGCTTCGGCCATGCCTATCATCAAGGAGATCCACAACGCTCACTTCCAATTGGCCTTGAGGCAAAACCAGCAGGAGAAGTTGGCTCATTTCCGCCGCATGGGCCAGCCCGACCTGGCCAATTACATGGCCAATGGGCAGATGACTCTGATGCAGAATATGCCTCAGAATGCTCAGAAATTGGGCCTGTCGCAAGGCCTGAGCCAGTCTCTGAACCAGTCCCAAACCCAAACCCAGAGCCAGCCTCAAAACATTCTCAACCAGAACAAGAAGATGGCCATGGACTCCGTGGGTAATATGGGCCACCCCAACAATTCTAACATGCAAGCTAATCAGATGCAAATGAACCTGGGCTTCCGGAACAAGCCCCAAGGGCCTCAAGGGCCCCAAGGCACGCCCCAGAATACGGGGTCTGTGCAGAATCCTCTACCACCACAGCAGCAACCGGCGCAAAACGCCAATGCTGCCAATGCTGCTGCGGTCAAAGCTGCCAATATCCACATCACCTCTCAGGATCTTGTCAAGTACTCAGGTGATGCCATTGCGCTTTTAAGCCGGCTCCAGCAAAACGGATCAGTTTCGGCCAATTTGGACCAGGCGCTGAAGCTGAATTTCGTTCGGAAATATATTTACCATCAGAAACTCAATGCGTTCAAAGCTCTGCAAAAAGCCCAGCAGCCGTCCAATTCCATGATGCAGCCCCAAGCGCAAAACCAGCAGAATCCTTCCATGATGGGCAATTTCAATATGAATCTGCAAAATCAGGGTCAAATGCATCAAAACCAGGGATTGCAGCAAACTCAGGTTCAGAACCAAAGCCAGATGCACTCCACTCAGCCCCAGGCCCAAAATCAGGCCCAGGCCCAGATGCCTGTCAATATGCAGAGAAACATGAACTTGATGAACCAAAATGCTCAGGCTCAAAACATGAACCAGTCCTTTAACCCTGGTATGAATGTTCCCAGAAGCAATATGCAGGCCGGGATGAATGTAGTTCCTGGCAAAGAAGGCAATGGAGGCACTCCTGCTCAACGGGCTGCGTCTCTTCTTCCTACCCTCACAGACGAGCTCAAGGCCAAATTACGGTCATTGTTTGAGGAAGTTTCGCGCAGTACTGTGCAACTAAAGGATGTGACATTACTACTTTCGGACAAAGACAAGGCGCAGGTTTCGGAGCTTATGGTGAGAATCACCCAGCAATATGCCAATGTGGATAGCATTCTCAGCTACTTTTTCGTGCTCACCAAAAACGTGGAGGGAACAAGGAGGTTGATTCAAATGAAGAACATGACAAAAAACATCATTGATAATCTCCAACGCGGTGTGTATCTTGCGGGCCCAGATTTGCTTGAAAAGATGAGGACTCAGTACCAAAAGCATTTTGACTATGTGAAGGAACAAGTCAACATGAGAAGGGCCCAACAGGCCCGCATGCAGAACGCAGGCCAAATGCCAGGCCAAATGGCCAATCAGATGGGCCAGGTTCCTGACCAGCCAGTCAACCATATGCAGCAGGTTCCGAATGCAACCAACCCCAACAGTCTAAACAATGCATCACAAAGTTTCAATGCCAATGCTAATAATGTGGTGAATACCAATAATCCACCGGGTCATTTTCTTGGGAACAACCTCCATTCCATGAACCAGAAGAATATGCAGGTGGGTCTGAGTCCTGTCATTCCGCCCACCACTTCTCCTAAGGGAGCCAAAGCAGCGCCCCGAAAAACGACTTCGGCTCGGAAAAAGCAAAAGCCCCAGACTTCCGCCATCCCCACTCCTGCAGCAAGCGCCCCAACTCCAGCAACCTTGGCCAATGTGATCAAGACACCAAACTCAGTTCCTACGCCTCGAATGCCGGCAATAACAAGCAATAAGGGAACACCCAATGAAGTATCTCCGCAGGCCAACAAAGCAACTACAGAAAACGCATTGCCCATTGCCAGGGATGTTTTTGAAACGGGCGAAGTGGATACCAAATTGATGAAACGCAGAGAACTTTCCAAACTGGATCCCCAGGCTTTCTGTCTTCTGGCCTTGTCAAACTTGTTGGAGCTTCCAGAAGTAGATGGAAAACCAAGCGCGCAAAAACTGAGTGGGTCAAAGGCTTCTTCCAAACACCAGTCGCCGCAGAAACAAAACTCGCCTTTAATAAAAAGCATCAGCTCGCCGCTTTCAGAAAACATGGGCTGGACCTGCAGTATCAAGCCCCAGGCGATTGTTTCAGCTTTCATGCTGGTGGATTATGTGGAGGAGCTCAGCCGGACTGATATTCTCGACGAGTGCGCCGAGATGGTTGAAATCAAGTTCCAAGAGAAGGAGAATTCCAAGCGGAAACTTGAGGAGGATGAAGATCTCGACTTGCTTTTTGGCGAGGACAAGAGTGATGATTTTACGAGGTGTATGAATGAGCCATTGGAGTTGGACGGCTGGAATGCATGGATGGGGAAATTACGTGCGTGATTAAGCAGGCAAAGAGTGAGGAATTCACGAGAAATAGGGAGATGAATAGCTACACTACATTTTTGGCGTTTATTGTATTGATTGTCTTGGTTTAATGAAAGATGTGTATACAGCGATATAGACTATAGGTCTCTATATAGGACACTGTATAGGATGTTCTATACACGACTCTATACACGACTCTAAGCCAGTGCGGATGAACACCAAAGGAGTTCCATACCCACCATGAGTGAACCCATCTCCGTGGCATTTGTGTGTCTTGGCAACATGTACGTGAAGTTCTAGCATCAATCCCCAACATCAACTAACCTAAGATGCCGGTCGCCAATGGCCGAGGCCGTTTTCCGGCAGAAAGTGAAGGACTTGGGCTACGCCGACCGCTTCAGCGTCATCGACTCGTTTGGCACTTCAGGCTGGCATATTGGCGAAAGCCCCGATTCCCGGTCAGCCAGTACGTGTCGCAAGCACGGTGTGCCGGTGAACCATGCAGCACAGCAAATATCCAGCAAGGACTTTGAGCGGTTCGACTACGTGATTGGCATGGATGAGTCCAACAAGAGCAACTTGCTCCACATGCGGCCGCGCAACAGCAAGGCCGTGGTCAAGATGTTTGGCGAGTGGAGAAGCGACAAGCAGTTTACGGTGGAGGTTCACGACCCATATTATGGCGGACGCGATGGCTTTGAAACCAATTTCAAGCAGATCTGCCACTTTTCCGAGGAGTTTTTGAAACAAGAGCTTTGAATATACATGTTCGTACTGATTCTGATTAGGGAGGAGGGGAGTAGATATGAGTAGGTTTTTCGAAGTAGAGGGTATGATGTTGACTGGATGTTAGAGTTGAAGAGATAACTTACCAGTTTCCTGAACCAGACCAGGTTAACTGAAACTGGAATAAAGCAGACCAGATTTCTGGAGATTAAGAATATGACTGAGTGGTTGACATTAGGAAATGAATGGTTGACATTAGGAAATGAATGGTTGATATTAGAAAATGAATGGTTGACATTAGGAAATGAATCCTTGACATTAAGAATATGACTGAATCCTTGACATTAAGAATATGACTGAATCCTTGAAATTAAGAATACGAATGATACGTAGTGGAGTGAAGTAGATTAGAAGAGTAGAGTAGAGTAGATTAGTAGATTAGTAGAGTAGAATAGTAGAAGTAGACTACTAGAAGTAGACTTGTACAGTATTTTTCAAAATCATTCAAACCAAAATTATTCATACTAATATTTCAAAATTATTCATACCAAAATTATTCATACTAATATTTCAAAATTATTCATACCAAATGGAAAATGTTTCCACTTTTAATAGAATTCAGTAATCAGAAAATAAATATTTGGATGATTGCTCTTACATACCATTCCTAGAGTCTTCCAATTAAAGCCAAGCGGACAAAACTAAAGTAGTTTCCATGTTATGCTGTATATTAAAACTTGTACTTGGTATGAATAATTTTGAAATATTAGTATGAATAATTTTGAAATATTGGTATGAATAATTTTGAAATATTAGTATGAATAATTTTGAAATATTGGTATGAATAATTTTGAAGAATACTGTACTACACTGTTTTCAAAGTTTTTAAGCAGCGCGCAAAATGTTTCTAACAAAAACAAAATACATTTTTTTCAAAACTATTTAAACCATTTCAAAAATTTCGTGCTTTTCGCACAATCTTTCAAACTAAATACAAGTGTATATACAAGATAAATAGAACCTAGTTCAGTTTTGGCTCTTTTGGCCCATGATTAGATACTTCTAAATGCATATTTGAGGCGATTTTCCGAGTTAAAAAATCTGAATATAAACTCTATAAAAGTTGGTCTGAAACATTATGCCATTTGATTTGAAATATGCGAAGTGGTTCAAAATTATTCATACCAATGCGACTAAATTATTCATACCAATATTTCAAAACTACAGTGTTTTTCAAAATTATTCAAACCAGTGCGACAAAATTATTCATACCAAATGGCAATGTTTCACACCAACTTTTCATAGAAATCAGTAATCAGAAAATTTATAAATGGACAATTGCTTATATATACTCTTCTTGCGTC
>VATE01000099.1:5925-26510 GCA_008065195.1 Metschnikowia amazonensis | reverse complement strand
TTCAAAATTGTTCATACCAGCGCGCAAAATTATTCATACCAATATTTCAAAATTATTCAAACCAAATGGCATAATGTTTCACACCAACTTTAATGGAAATTAGTAATCAGAAATTTATATCTTGCTGATTGCTACTACAGTCTATTCTTGCAGTCTTCCAATCAACGGTCGAAATGGGCAAAACTAAACTAGTTTCCATGTTATGCTGTATATTAAAACTTGTATTTGGTATGAATATTTTTGCCGCACTGGTATGAATAATTTTGTTGCATTGGTATGAATAATTTTGAAAAATACTGTATCAAGGTTAGTTTTCAAACCAGTGCGATCTTCAAACCACTGCAAAATTAAACACCAATATTAAAAGTTTCGGACCCCTTGAACATTATTTCAAACCAGTAGAAGTGTCGTATACAAGATAAAAAGCCAATTAGTTTCGTCTGTTGACCCTGAATTGAAGAATTCCAGATGTAGTAAATTTCCGAATCCAAATGTAGTAAATTTCTGAATCCAAATGTAGTAAATTTCTGAATCCAAATGTATTAAATTTCCGAATCCAAATGTAGTAAATTTCCGAATCCAAATGTAGTAAATTTCTGAATCCAAATGTAGTAAATTTGCGAATCCAAATGTAGTAAATTTCTGAATCCAAATGTATTAAATTTCCGAATCCAAATGTAGTAAATTTCCGAATCCAAATGTAGTAAATTTCTGAATCCAAATGTAGTAAATTTGCGAATCCAAATGTAGTAAATTTCACAATCCAAATGTATTAAATTTCCGAATCCAAATGTAGTAAATTTCCGAATCCAAATGTAGTAAATTTCTGAATCCAAATGTAGTAAATTTGCGAATCCAAATGTAGTAAATTTCACAATCCAAATGTAGTAAATTTCTGAATCCAAATGTAGTAAATTTGCGAATCCAAATGTAGTAAATTTCCGAATCCAAATGTAGTAAATTTCCGAATCCAAATGTAGTAAATTTCTGAATCCAGTAAATTTCAGAATTTAATGAAATTGGTGTTATGGTTGAATGACTGCGAAGAACGAAACTGAATTTTGGTTTGAATTTTTTCTTGGTTCGAACCATTTTGCGCGCTGCTTTGATCATTTTGAAAATACTGTAATAAGGTAGGTGAATCTACAGAAGGATCTATTGTCAACATAATTTTTAACTTTTAAATATATGTACTTAATTCTTGGAATCCACTGAGCTTAATGTTCATCTGTTTAACAATTGTTTCTTCTTGGTTTCAATTGAGACAAGTATCTCAGAAGACATACACCCTTGTCTGCATCCAACACATGAAGAAGTAGATTACTGCTAGGTATCGGTGCAGGTAGAGTAGGTGAATCTAAGGACTATGATATGGGGAATATCTACACAAGGGAGAAATATAATGTGTTATTCTAGTTCTCTAGCAGAATTACCATTGTAGAAGACTCCTTAATTAGTCTCTTATTTATATATGTAGTGCGAAGATGTAATTTGTAATGTAAAAATCTGGGGTGGGTGCGAAAAAGTAGAAATCGTAATTTGACATATTTTCCATTTCGCAGTCACAGTTTCCACTAACAGTGCAAAAGTCATAATCATTCCAAAAACTTAATTAATTCCAAATCTCATATTCCTACTAAACCTTATCTTACTATGTATTGTATGATACTACCAGAGCGGCCCAAACTCCTTTCCAAACTCCATCATAGTCTCAAATGAACAGCATAACAAGTAGCTTTCTACGGATCCAGTGGACCAATCCAGTGTAACATTTAGCCACACTTCAGTGACCTTTTTCGATTTAGAATTTAACAGAAAAGTAATACCTAGTTTACAGTACAACCGAAAAAGGAAGATAAGAATGAATAATCTAGTATGTAGTAGAATAAAAAATAGATAGAAAATACATAATAGATATAGAAAATAGATAGAAAATACATAATAGATATAGAAAATAGATAGAAAATACAGAATAGATAGTAGATAGAAAATATAGAAATACATCAATATAAGAATGACACTACCTTGGCTCATTATACCCCCGCTGCTAGAAGGGTAGCCTGAAGAGAGTCAGCGAATTGGAATCAAGGGTTGCCGGAACTCTTTAAACTATAATGTCTCTCCATCAACGAATCGCCTATGTAATCAAAAAATCTAACCGTGATTTCGGGATTTTCTCGGGTCAATTCAACTTATCTAGTGCAATGGCTTTTTCAATTGACTACAGCCTATTTCAGAGGGAGCTCTATCGATTCAATTAGCTGCGTAGAAGAAAGCATGGATATGCAAGTCAGTGCTAATATCGCGCGTAAGCCCAGTCCCATTATACAAATCAAGTCATGTAGTGAGTGCGAAGACCAGAAAGAATCCATTTCTAAGATGTGAATAAGAGAAATCTCAAATCAGTTTTCCAGGTACTTTTGATTCCAGGTGAGAGGAAATGCTTCCTCTACTTAAACATTTTAACTGAACATTTACGTGTGTTGACTAATTTCTAGAGTATGTACTGAATTACGCACTGATCTTACAAAATTGCTAGAGTAATTATAAGAACCTTGTAGAGCAGACTCTAGAACTCTGGTGGAGATAATTCAATAAATTCAATAAAAATTATTCAATATTTAATATGTATAATAAACATTTATAAAAATTCTCATGTTGTTTATAGGATGTGCCAATTTATTATGGCTCTAATCAGGTGATACAGTATTTTCAAAATTATTCAAACTAGTGCGACAAAATATTCACACTAATATTTCAAATTCAAACCTAATACAAGTTTTAATATACAGCATAACATGAAACTATTTTTGTTTTGTCCGTTTCGACCCTTGATTGGAAAACTTCAAGAATAGAATGTAACAGCTATCAGCAAGATATAATATGATCACTGAAATCTATTAAAGTTGGTGTGAAACATTATGCCATTTGGTATGAATATTTTATCGCACTGGTATGAATATTTTATCGCACTGGTATGAATATTTTTATCGCACTGGTGTGAATAATTTTGAAAAGTCAAGTTACCTTCGGTCAGAGGCCGCAGCCGGAACTGACCGGCTCCAAGGCCCAAACCGTAAATTAGACTCCAAAAAAATGCAAACATAATGTCCAGAATTGCAGCATTCCCAAGAATATTTTTTGATTAGAACCCAGAGTAAAATGGGTGTTTTGCAGTGGGCCTTTTTGTCCTGGGGTAGCATGGTGCACGGGTGTCTGGCCGGTTTCAGGCCGCGCAAACTACACTGTACAAAATTATTCAACCAATATTTGAAAGTTTCGACCTCTTCAATCCTTTCAAACCAAATACAGTATTTTTCAAAATTATTCATACCAATATTACAGAATTATTCATAATACAAGTTTTAATTACAACATAACATGAAACTACTTTATTTTTGTCCGTTTCAACCGTTGATTGGAAGACTCCAAGAATAGTACATAAGCAATTGTCCACATATAAAATATGTGATTACTGAAATCTATTAAAAATTGGTGTGAAACATTTTCCATTTGGTTTGAATATTTTGTCGCACTAGTTTGAATGATTTTGAAATATTAAATAATTTTGTCGCACTGCTTTGAATGATTTTGAAATATTAAATAATTTTGTCGCACTGCTTTGAATAATTTTGAAAAATACTGTACTCAGACTAACTATGAAAAAGCTATTCATCATGCAATTATACAATGGCTATATGCAAGATGTTTAATGATTGCTATTTGAGCCCAAACGACTACAGAGTATAATACTAACATGAGTATAAAGAAATACAAAAAGTGTGACCTTTGAGTGGATGACTCACTGTACATGTTACGATCTGTGTTATAATCTGTATTATGATCTGTGTTATGATCTGTATTATGATCTGTGTTATGATCTGTATTATGATCTGTGTTATAATCTGTATTATGATCTGTGTTATAATCTGTATTATGATCTGTGTTATAATCTGTATTATGATCTGTGTTATAATCTGTATTATGATCTGTATTATGATCTGTGTCATAGTCTGTGTTATGATCTGTGTTATCGTATGTACAGTGCTGGAGTGATATTCCAACACGCGTTTCTCAAGAGGCGCACCTACCAGTCACATGTTCAATTGATGCCACGATTGGCCGAGCTCAAGTGCGACTGCAGAATGTGCTTTAGTAAAGTGACTCAAATGTGTTAGGTGTTTGTTATTTAGTATCAGTTGAATTTAGGATATGGTGGGGTAGATAATAAATTGTGGGTAGGGTAGATGGTAGTGTAGATGATTAATTGTGGGTAGGGCAGATATAGCGACATTTGCCATACAATGTTTTTAAGAAATCTCAATTGTGGAGTTCTCTAGCCAGAGTTGATGACTCTAGTGGGGGAGTTGTTCTTTGGTGTGCATGTGGTTCTTGTAGTGATGTTACACAGGTCAGAGTGTTGGTGAGAGGTCATGTTCTTCCACAGGTCATCTTGGAAAGGTATTATGGCATGATATTTTGGTTTTTGCAATCAACGGCAGAGTGATCGTATACAAGTTGTACACAACAATGATGAGTATTGACAGGATGTGAATTAAGTTCTGCATGGAAGTGTAGTAGAGTGGAGTAGTGGAGTGGAGTGGAGTAAAGTGGAGTGGAGTGGAGTAGTGGAGTGGAGTAGTGGAGTGGAGTAGTGGAGTGGAGTAGTGGAGTGGAGTAGTGGAGTAGGGGATTGGAGTAGTGGATTAGAGTAGAGTAGTAGAGTAGTAGAGTAGTAGAGTAGTACAGTAGAACCAGAGAAAAAGTAGAAATTTCACGTCAGCTGAAATTGCACTAGTGAATTCATATCAAGGCCTGAAATATGTAGTGTAAATTTCCAGGTTCTCACTACATATTTCCGCATCTGATTGATATTCGAGCTCGCATGCACTCTGGAAGCACACTATCAAACGAGCCACACCACCATACGCAGAACGAGATATCATAATTTTTCAACGCGTAGTCTCAAATAGTTAACTCAATAGTTAACTCAATAGTTAACTCAATAGTTAACTCAATAGTTAACTCAATAGTTAACTCAATAGTTAACTCAATAGTTAACTCAATAATTAACTCAATACCTAACTCAATACTTAACTCAACACCTAACTCAATACCTAACTCAATAGTTAACTCAATAGTTAACTCAATACCTAACTCAATACTTAACTCAATACTTAACTCAATACCTAACTCAATACTTAACTCAATACTTAACTCAATACCTAACTCAATACTTCATCTCTAATCTTATTTTTTCAATTACTTTTTCAATTATCTTTTCAATAGTTTATTTCCTATTTGTTTCAGATCGGATTTATTGATACTTGGCCGCGTGACTTATCTCCCGGTTTAGCGGATTCTTAGAATCGCGACAATTCTAAATTGTACCCCACCATGTCATACTTCTTTCAGGACGAGTGACCGCTTCAACCATTAATCATGTATTTAAACATGGCGGCTCGAAGCATTCATATTCAAAATGTTAATGAATTCGTTTTTGATTCAGTGTTCCGTGAAATTGGCTGTGATTAGTGTCCTCTCCGTGAAATTGGCTTTGGCTGCCGCCACGCTTTCAAAACCCCACAAAGGCTTGATAATGGATATTGAAGTGTTACATGGCAATCACATTGATGATGCTTTACAATACAAAACTATGCATTCTGCTAAACGCTCGGAAAAAGTGCTCGAAATCGAAAACATGTTGACCTTCTATGTTCTGACTATTCTGGTGGGCTCCAGAGGCGAGAAAAGTAAGGTGATGATCGATACTGGCTCGCCGGATTTATGGGTCATGGGCAATGACCTCCTATGTGAATACTCTCCTGATGGAGTGAACCCAGCTGATGCCAGGAAAGGCCCAAGACATCCTCAAGCCTCCTTGAGACACACCTTAAAAGTGTCTAATTGCCACATGGCAGGCTTATTCAGTCCAGGAAAGTCCAGCACTTACTACCACCACCAAGGCGATGCAGACTTTAGCACCCACTATTTGGATGACTCCTACGCTAATGGAGTTTGGGGTACCGACAAGATTAGTGTTTCCGGTGCAGACATTCGAATGACTTTTGGTGTGGCCAGTAAAACGCTGTGTCCCATTGGAAAATTGGGCCTTGCGCCTATGTTTGAAGAGGAAGATGAACAGAAACCCAATGATGGAAGAACATTTACCAACTTCCCTATGCTGCTTCAACAGGCCGGAGTCATCAAGAAACCGGTTTACTCCATTTTCTTGAATACACTGAGTTCTTCAAAGGGCAAGATTTATTTTGGCGTGATTGACCACAAGAAATACTCGTCCAAATTGCTAAGGGTGCCGATTTTGAATTTGAATAAGAATTCCCGAAAGCGTGCTGTGCCGGCTATCAAGCTCGACCACATGTACTTGGAGAACGGAAACCACAAAGTGGCAGTTTTGAACGAGCCTGTTGGCGCAGTTTTGGATACAAGCGCTACTGTTCAACACTTACCAGAAAATGTCTTGCACGCTTTGGCCAATTTGTTGCTGGGAAGGTACTTGGCCGAAGCTGGAATGTATGAGATTGACTGCTCAGGTACAAAATCAAATAACTTGGTGTACGACTTTGCAGGCATCAAAATCAAGGTTCCTTTGGAAGATTTGGTTATTGAGCGGAGGGGTTTATGTTACTTAGGGGCCAAACTGTCTGCAAGAACTTCGTATTACAAGACGGCTCGTTTGGGAACCAGTTTTCTCCGGCATGCATATGTTGTGTATGATATGGAGCATATGGAGATTGCCATGGCACAGGCGCAGTATTCTGATGAGGAGGATTTAGAGGAGGTGACCAATATCATTCCTCGAGCTGCAAAGGCACCAAGGTACTCATCCCGAGTTCTCAAGATCGACATTAAAGATATGAGAGCTTTGAACAAGAATTTGTCATCTTAGGATAAGAATGTGATATCAAGTATACGTATTGATTTGACTAGAGTAGAATGTGCGACTCATACACATACAGAATTTCATAATCTAAAGTATGTGTAAAAGCTGTGTTAAAGTTGTCGTATTGGCTTTGAACATGAAGTCTTATGTAATGACTCAGCCTTAAGTCTTCTGGAATCATCAATTGCAGCGTCACACCATATGAAACTCTTGAATAGAGGTACTTAAGATGTAATTTCAGACCTATGGTGAAACATGAAAATTGGTATTGAATGACACTTAAGATAACTATCCAGAGTTGAATTTTCGGTGATAATTTTCTTGAATACATTATGAGTTTTTTCAAGTGACGAATTCCTAAGCACAGGAAACTATTGCCCTTTTAAAATGCAGTATCGTGTATCAAGTCTCATTTCAAAAATATTCAAACTAGTGCAAAATTAAACTAGTGCAAAAATAAACTAGTGCAAAATTAAACTAGTGCAAAATTAAACTAGTGCAAAATTAAACTAGTGCAAAATTAAACTAGTGCAAAAATAAACTAGTGCAAAATTAAACTAGTGCAAAAATAAACTAGTGCAAAATTAAACTAGTGCAAAATTAAACTAGTGCGATAAAAGTATTCAAACCATTTCAAATATTTCAACAATCTTTCAGCCCAAATGACATGTTTCACACCAACTTTTAGTAGATTTCAATAATCAGATATGTATCTGGACGATTGCTCTCATATACTATTCCTGGAGTCTTCCAATCAACAGTTGCAATGTACAGAACTAAACTTTTCATATTATGCTGTATATTAAAACTTGTATTTGGTTTGAATAATTTTGAAATATTGATTGAATAGTTTTGTCGCACTGGTATGAATAATTTTGAAAAATATTGTACAGTGTTTTAATATTCAAAGCAGCGCGCAAAATTATTCAAACCATTTCAAATATTTCACCGCACAATCTTTCAAACCAAATGGCTTAATGTTTCACACCAACTTTAAAGAGAATATTCAGAATTCTTAATCAAAAAATTGCCTCATAAGTTTGAAATCCTTCAATCCAGGCAAAACTGAACTATTTTCCGTTTTATCCTGTAAATATTAACGTGTATTTGGTTTGAAAGAATGGTGCGAAACTTTTGAAAGATCGCTTGAATATTTTTGTCACTGTATTCAAAGCAGCGCGAAAATGTTTGGAACTAAGAAAATAGAATGGTTCAGCTATATTTCAATAAGTTTCGACCACTTATACATTCTCTCAAATCAAGTACAAATTTTTAAAACATCCGTTTAATGTTGATTGAAGACTTCAAATATAGTATAAGTCAATCGTCTAGATTTCGATTTCGAGTTCGATTTCGATTTCGATTTCGATTTCGATTTCGATTTCGATTTCGATTTCGATTTCTGATTTATTGAAACTTGGTGTGAACATGCCTTTTGGTTTAGAGATGGTGTGAGTAGGTCCGAAACTTTTGAATTAGGGTTTGAACTATTCAGGTTTTTGTTCGGAACATTTTTCGCGCTACTTGAATACTTTGAAAAATGCTGCTTTAATAAAGCAGTGGGCAGCTATATGCAGGAGAATCTTCAACGAGGTATATATAATGGCTAAATGCTTGGTTTCTTCTGGTAAAATCTTCTCATACGGGATAAGTATAGGAGACGGTTAAGGGAAGGAAGTTTATTGTCCAAGTGTGCAAGAAGCATATATTTGTATTAGTCAACCACTGATCTTCAACTGAACCAGGCTATCTTACTGATTAGATACACAGTTGCGAGTATATGAAATCTTGTATTCTATAGAAATCTTGTATTCTATATATGAATTAAGAGCATTCATTATATATGTAACAAAATATTCAATTAAATGAACCAATAACATTCATTGTATATAAAACAAAATATAATGCATGAATTGAAATCTAACATCAATTATATATTGGTGCTTATTCAAAATGACTTCCTGGAACTTATATCCGAAACTCATAACTTTTCCTAGACTCTACACTAAGCAGTCAAACCTAGAAAATATACTAGAATTTGTCTGGATGACCATATAGCTGTGATGGAGAAAACGTAGAATAGCAAAGTCTGTAAGTGAAGGAATTCACTTTAGCATTAAATGCAAACTAGACAACACAATGGAGGCTATAACTAGTAAATTAGGTAGTCACCAAGTAGTATTACGTATTAATGATTTCAGGACGATTGTTTATTATATTTATCAATGATACTTGCAGAGATTGGGTTAACTAATATAGTGGGTGTAAGATGCCAGAGTTAAGCTTTACCACTGTTCACAGGAAGTATGAGATTACCTTAATTCAAAATAGAATAGTAAGGACTGGGAATAATACTGAGTTCTGACGGTAGAGGGTATAGTCCCATATAGGTAGTGATATGGGTGTACCAAGTAGTATTATACAGCTATACTACTATAGCAGTACTACAGTACTACACTATACTATTACAGTATTACACTACTACACTACTACACTACTACACTATTACACTACTATACTACTACACTACTATACTACTACACTATTACACTATTACACTACTATACTATAGAAGTACTCTACTACACTATAGTAGTACTACACTACTACACTACTACACTATTACACTTTATACTATAGAAGTACTCTACTATACTATAGTAGTACTACACTACTATACACTAGTGTGATTCTTGAATTATGTTCATCTCATATTCTTACTCTGCTGAATTCATAAATTTAACATGGACATAGTGCTTCACTTCAGTTTTGATGCGGTACTACCTCTATGTTAGATTCTTGAATAGCGCTCAAACTCATACTATCTACACCTCTATGTTAGTCTACGTATAGAAGTACTGTACTAAAATTCTAGTATTATAAAATGACCTAGTACTGTACTACTACATACTATACTATAAAAATGGAACTACTACATACTATACTATAAAAATGGAACTACTACATACTATACTATAAAAATGGAACTACTACATACTATACTATAAAAATGGAACTACTAGTAAATACTGTACTATAAAAATGGAACTACTAGTAAATACTGTACTACAAAAATGGAACTACTAGTGTTAGTTCCCATAGCTACACCGCTATGGTTTATAGCCTAGACTGACTTTAGAGCTTGAATACTACCCCAGTTTGAACTCAGAAAATTATTCTTATCATATACAGCTTCTCCTTGAATATTATATACATCTCACCAAAGTCATATAAGAAGTATGAATGTCTAATACGGACCATCATACAACTAATGGAACCCTTTACTAATCTTTGGTAAAAGGATAGACTGTATTATGGCATAATCCCAAAGATCATTAAAACAGGAAAGCACCAAGAAGTAAGTGGTCTATTAGTGTAGTAGGTTGAGCTGATTCCTGACTATCCAGTGAATTCTCACTACTCTACTCTCACTACTCTACTCTCACTATCTACTTTCTCACTACTCTATTCATTTCTCACTTTTTACACTCACTTCTCACTTTTTACTCTACACTGATTTCTCACTTATACTCTTTTTTCTCACTACTCAGACTCAATCCTCACTTTCACTTACACACTCACTTTATACAGTTTTTCAAAAATATTCAAACCACTGCGACAATTATTCAAACCAATATTTCAAAAGTTTCGTACCACCTCGCACATTTCAACTCAAATAACATCAACTTTTAACAGAAATTGTCAGAAATTTCTCAGAATTAAATTCAGGAAATTAAAAAAAATAGTCTCATGTACTACCTTGGAAGTCAATGATCAAAACAAACAAACTAGCTTATATAGCAACTTGTATTTGTTTGAAAGATATTTAAGGGGTACGAAAGTTTTGAAATATTGGAGTAATTTTTTAGTACTAGTTTGAATAATTTTGTCGCGCTGCTTTGATAGTTTTGAAAACAGTCCTTCACTTTCTCACTACTCTACTCATTTCTCACTACTCACTCATTTCTCACTACTCACTCATCTCTTACTACTCACTCATTTGTCACTACTCACTCATTTGTCACTACTCACTCATTTCTTACTACTCACTCATTTCTTACTACTCACTCATTTGTCACTACTCACTCATTTCTTACTACTCACTCATTTCTCACTACTCACTCATTTCTTACTACTCACTCATTTCTTACTACTCACTCATTTGTCACTACTCGACTCACCACTTTACTGTGTCATGCCAGCCCAAATATACCTACCAATCTCCATATCATCAAGCTTCCATCTTGACATACACAATACACACTAGTACACACTAGTACACACTAATACACTATAATTTAACCATAATCTAACCATAATCTAACCATAATTTAATCTAATTCTAATAATTTAATCTACCTACTTCAGCTCCTCCCTAGTGTTCATCATTTCAGGCGTGCGCGCACCAGGTAAATTCTCAAGTCTACCACAACCACAACCACCAATTCACACCCATTCACTCAATCCACACCACATCACCACCAAATCACATCACCCAATCCACCACCAAATCATCCCCTCATATTCTACACATCTTGATGAGTTCCCGAAAACTACAACAGGAGTTCGACAAGCTCCAGAAGAAAGTCGCAGAGGGTTTACAACAATTCGATGAAATCCACGACAAGATTGCCGCTACCGACAACCCCAGTCTCAAGGACAAGTTGGAGGGCGACCTCCGCAAGGAAATCAAAAAGTTACAACGGTCGCGTGATCAGGTCAAGCAGTGGTCTGGTGACCTGAGCAATAAGCTTGACCGTAGCGCGTTACAGGAGAGTCGGAGCCGAATCGAAAACGCCATGGAGCGGTTCAAGGAGGTGGAGAAGATTTCTAAGTTGAAACAATTTTCCAATGAGGGCTTAGAGATGCAGACCAAGTTGGGTGCCCGGGGCTTGGACGAGGCCAAGAAGAACGAAGCCGTGCGCTACATAACCGATGCCTTGGAGGAATTGAACCACCAATCCGAGCTTCTTGTGGCTGAAAGCTCCCAGCTCCTGCATAAGAAGAAGTCTCCGGCCACACAGGCGGTCATAGACGACTTGGCCATGAAGATTGAGAGGAACAACGGGCACGTATCGAAGTTGGAGTTGATTCTTCGCAACCTCGATAACGACCAATTGGCATCCGAGCGTATTGACGATATCAAGGACGACTTGGACTATTATCTCGAGAACAACCAGCTGCCAGACTTTGTGGAGTACGATGATTTCTACGATACTTTGGAGTTGGATGAGTCGTTGGAGGTTGTGACCTTTACAGATGACCATGGTTCAAGTTTGAGGAATGAAGACAGGACTGAGTCAAGGAAGGAGTCTGACTCCAAGAAGGATTCCGACTCCAAGAAGGATTCCGACTCTAAAAAAGATTCCGACTCCAAAAAAGATTCCGACTCCAAAAAAGATTCCGACTCCAAAAAAGATTCCGACTCCAAAAAAGATTCCGACTCAAAGAATCTGAAAGAAAATGATGAAAAACCTGCTAAAGAGAAGGAGCTTCTGAAAGATACTTCGAGGAGTACCAAGGCTGGAGTATCCCTCAATGCCACAGCTCCTCCTCCAAATTCCTGGGCAAACTCCCAACCACTTCATGTGTCTCGAGGCCACTCAGCACCATCTTCTTCAGCAGCTTCTGGTGCTACATCCGCTGCTACTGTCCCATCCACAGCTCCTACATCTGGTCGCGCACCTCCTCCAGGCTTGAACCCCCACTCTAAGCCAGGGACTCCAGGGCCTGGAGCTTCTGGACTAAGAAGTGCTGGCTCAAGAACTACAGTTGCTGAGGAATTGAAGAAAAAGGCCATCAGCAATGAAGTGGAAAAAATCCACAACACCAGCGGTGGTGTCTCTAATAATGCGACTCTGGCAGCCCAAGCCCACACTGTGCACGCCACAGACTCCCGGCCAACATCACAAGCCATGGAGCCTCACCCAAGTTCGCCGTCGGTGAAGCTTCTAGCAAAGAACCAAGCCAACTCCTCCACGCGCAATCAAAACCTGGTATCACCAGATTCTGGCCCAGAAAGAAAAGCTCCTGCTAGTGGAATAGCTGCTCTTGCACATAGCAGATTGAACCAGCCTCTTCCGTTTACGGAAATTTCGCAGCAGCTTGAGGCTTCTCTTGTCAATTGCCCTGACTCGTTCGACCTGGAAAAGCCGCGCCAATACAATCCTACCAATGTGCATCCATCTTCCGTGGACTATCCACAGGAACCAATGTACGAATTGAACTCCATGGCCATCATGAAAAAATTCGATACTGACACTTTGTTTTTCTGCTTCTACTACAATGAAGGAGTGGATAACTTGGCAAAATACAATGCTGCAAAGGAGCTCAGCCGCAGGGGGTGGGTGTTTAATGTAGAGACCAAGCAGTGGTTCAGCAAAGAGGAGAAGGTGAAGAGACACTCAGTGTTTAACATTGAGAATACGCCAGGGGAGGCGGAGAAGGGAAGCTATAAGTACTTTGATTACGAGAGCAGCTGGTTAGTTCGGAGAAAGGATAATTTCGAGTTCAAGCCGGAGTTAAAGCGGACTTTTTAGACATGACCGAATTGGAAGGATAAACGATATAGCATGATGGATTAGTAGATGTAGTGCACGTGAGTGGCACGTGATGTGAGTATATACACGGACTTGTGCACGTGACTTATTCATCACCCGACACACATCTCCGGCAATCCCGCCCCGGTGGCAAAAATAAAGTCACGTGCTCTACCCGAAATCAAACCCTTTACAAAGAACGACACGTGATAATTGATGTCGAGAAACACAGCGCCATGCAGTCCCGGCAAACCAGCCACGGGGTGCGATGGGGGGTCGATTGTCTTGTAAGGCCCGCGCCTGCATAGAGGCCGTTTCATAGAAGCAGGTGCGCTTAGAGACGGGTCTGTGCAGGGCCAGACGATAAGATGGGCGCACGCGCGGGCTAGGCCGCGGTTATATGCAGGACGTAGCACTGCCCCCGTCATGTTTTTTCAAAAAGCGTCGTCGGGAAAACAAATTTCGATACAAGGGGTACTTATCCTGCACCCAGTACATGTAAGTAGGGTTTGTTTAGGATTCAAAGGACTGCACCTAGCAGCATGTCACGTACTGCACTCTGCAACCTGCACACATCGGGAACATACCGCGCCTTTTCCCTTGGATCTTCAACTTCGAAGTACTTGATCCGGCTAAGTATACTATTTCTTTATCTTTTTGAGTTCCATCCGTTCATTTTTTAAGCAGCACACAAGAAACACGTCCTCAGTGCATACTGTCGAGGTTCAGTTTCAGATTAATCCCACTTGAGTCAAGAAGATATTGAATAGTCTAGCATTACCACAGAATCCTCAGCAACAGTCAGATCTTTTGATACAAGTCTGATAAGAATAGGTATAAAGTTTTCAGATCGGGTCTCAGAAATATTCTTCCAGATCAACCAGTCAACCAGTCAGATCAACTTGTCAACCAGTCAACCAGTCAACCAGTCAGATCAACCAGTCAGAAGGAGGCCACATCATTCAGTCAGAAGGAGGCCACATCAACCAGTCAGAATAAGAAGGCCACATCAATATCAAAAAATCCAAAGTCAGCACCAAAACTATGAACTTTGAAACAAGGGTGCTACGACCCAGGGCCGATGCCACGTCATCAAATCTGCTCGCCACCGATAAAGACGGATGTGTGGTTTGTTCCAGCACCATGCCTTCGTGTCCAAAATGTCCGTCGGGACAAGAATGTAACCTTCGAACCAGAACATGTTCTTCATGCCCCGAGTATGTGTGTGTGGAGAGCAGTTCAGGTCTGTCGTTCAGTACGCCAGTTGGTGGAATTGCAGGGGGAGTGGTTGGAGGCGTGGCAGCAATTTTGATTGCGCTCGGGTTGTACTATTTTTTGGTGTATCGCAAGAAAAAAGCGCTCAGCGACGAAATCAACTTGGATAGTGAGAGTTATTTTGGCAGTCAGAGTGCGGTGAATCACGCGGGTGTCGAGGATGAAGTGGGGTCGGGTGAGAAAAGCGAGCGGCCTCGCGCTCAAAAGCGCCAACTGTCGCATTCCGTGGGGAAGCAGGCTCAGATATCGTCATATGATTCGTTCATGAGGCCGCCAGGCTACCATAAGCGAGGCCGCCAACGGGACGTTACACCAAAGACAGGATGCAACAAGCCCAGCAATGGCGCAGGCAATGGAGGAGGTCTGGGAGGAAGTGGCAGTGCCAATGTTGATGGGCCACTTGGCTCCAGTCTGATCTTTTCCTATGCCAAGAACAGGCGTTATTCCATGGAAACCACTGCATCCACCACCAATGCACTGAACATTCTTCCCATTGCATACATTCCGGGAGTGACCATTCGAGCCACACGCAACAACACGGGGTCCATCTACCTGGCAGAAGAATCGGTGTTTTCAGATTTGACGGGCATTGACACGGCGCTGATTGTGCATCAGCAAAGTACTGGGCCCCAGGTGCGGAGCACCATGACGGCCATCAAGGCACAGCCTCGCTTGGTTAATGTGGGAAAGATCGATGAGGACGAAGAGGAGGATGAAGAGGAAGATGATGCTTCTCACTCACATGATACGTCTACGGGGTCAGCATGGAACCAGTCAGGTAGCTCTGCATGGACACAGTCTACTGGAACTGCTTGGAACCAGTCTGATACGATTCCCAAGAATGAGACTCAGATATCATCACATTCGGTGGATGATACCAATACGTTAGCAGATTCGGACTCGGATGTGGATTCAGACATTGGGGAGATTCACCGAGCCACATCTACAAGAAGAGAGCGAGAGATGCAAGCAGAGACAGAGGTTGAGGTTCATGATGACGAGTCGGTAGGTTCGTTTACGCTTGACATAGGAAGATAGCGATGAACAAGTCAGATTTAAGGTCTACCAAGACACAAGACACTCACACACACACTCAAAACTTACTGGTCAAAGCTGATCATTTGGTACACACTGGTCCAAGCTGATCATTTGGTACACACTGATCACACTGATCATTCTGGTAATACTGATGACACTGATCATTTTGGTAATACTGATCACACTGATCATTTTGGTAATACTGATGACACTGATCATTCTGGCAGATTACACTGATCATTCTGGCAGATCACACTGATCATTCTAGCAGATCACACTGATCATTCTAGCAGAATACTAGCTATGGCAAACTCTGTGCGTAAGTCTGCTCATCTCTGATCAGTTCCAGCGGTGCTCAGCATTCCAGGTTCCTAGCTTGTTAGTTCCTATGACATTTATGACATTAGAGCTCAAATGCTCATCAGTTCAAGAATTGTGGCCATGATTAATGGTGCCTATAAATGTGGCATTTACATACCATTAGGAGCAAATTGTGGGTTGATCACAACTCCGGATCCATCAGCAGAACATCTAGCGAAGTTCTGAAACAGTTCATTCTGACATATACAATATATTTAGAACCAGTAGTGTAACAGATTCTATGATAGACATTCAGACAGACATGTGGAGCCACACTCTGGATGTGTCATGAGTACCTTGTAAGTATTGGTGAGAATGAAAGTGAATTTGTTCAGATTAAGAGAGTATATGAAAGGATATAGGTAAGAGATAATGCTGATATAGAGTGAGTAAAGTAGAGAGTGAGTAAAGTATAGAGTAGGATAAGTATAGAGTAGGATAAGTATAGAGTAGGATAAGTATATAGAGGATAAGTATAGAGTAGGATAAGTATAGAGTAGGATAAGTATAGAGTAGGATAAGTATAGAGTAGGATAAGTATATAGAGGATAAGTATATAGAGGATAAGTATATAGAGGATAAGTATATAGAGGATAAGTATAGAGAGGATAAGTATAGAGTGAGTATAAGTATATAGAGGATAAGTATAGAATAGTGTAAAGTATAGAGTAGAGATAGAGATATTACACTATATATAGTGGAATGGCCTTTTTAGTTGTACAGTATTTTCAAAATTATTCAGACCAATGCGACAAATTATTCATACCAGCGCACAAAATTATTCAAACCAATACAAAAATATTCAGCGCACAAAAATATTCAAACCAATACAAAAATATTCAACCCAATATTCCAAAATTCAACCCAATATTTCTTTCTTCTAACCAAATAAAAGTTTTAATATACAGTATAACATCAAAACTACTTTAATTTTCCGTTACGACCGTTCATTGGAAGACTCTAAGAATAGAATATAAGCGAGATATAAAATATCAAATTACTGAAATCTATTAAAGTTGGTGTGAAACATCATGCTATTTGGTTTGAATACTTTTAAAATATTGGTTTGAATAATTTTGTCGCACTGGTTTGAATAATTTTAAAAACACTGTAGACTCTTTTGCGCGGTACCAATTTTTACCTGGAACAATGATCCGACAATTCTACCAACTGTGCATTTCTAATAGCATTCTCTATCTTTTTCTTTAACTGTAATCTATGCTCAAGATGCCTAGATCAACTTCTCCTTATTGATTCTTTATGCCATAAGAGCTACCCTCTCTACTGTTAAGTACCTTAACACCGGGCTGTGTAATTCCCTCGTCAAATATTAAGTTTCCCGTCCACCCAGCCCTCCCTTGTTATGCACCAAAGCTGGTTTCATCAATTAGTTGCATCTGATTGTCTTTACCGTCTCTCTATGCATCTCAATGCTGTCCTCTATGCTTAGGATTTGAGATTGTTGGTTTATTTATACTAGGGCCACAGAATTACTAAAACCAAATATAGGTTTGTACAAGATATCATGACCACTATTTTGGTTTGGTCCGTTTCGACCGTTGATTAAAACACTTCACGAATAGTGTATATAAGCAATCATCCAGATATAAAATTGCTCATTACTGAAATTTATAATTGTTGGTGTGATACATTATGCCATTTGGTTTGAAAGATGTGCGTAATGGTACGAACTTTTTGAAATTAGTTTGATACACTGTTTTTCAAAGTTACTCAAACCAGCGCGCAAAAATTATTCATACCAATATTTCAAAATTATTCAAACCAAATGGCAGAATGTTTCACACCATCTTTAATGGAATTAGTAATCAGATAATTTATTTGGTCAGTTGCTTATATATACTATTCATGCAGTCTTCCAATCAACGGTCGAAACGGCAAAACTAAAGTAGTTTTGATGTTATGCTGTATATTAAAACTTGTTGGTTTGAATATTTTTGTCGCACTGGTTTGGATAATTTTGGGATATTGGTTTGAATATTGTTGCACTGGTTTGAATAGTTTTGAAAACAATGTATGTAATAGATATTATGGAGTATAGACTAGTGAGAGGATAGATCTATTAGATCAACGTTTCAAGTGATAGAGTATAGATACTGATTTACTACGTTCATAGAGTATAGTATTGATACTGATTTACTACGTTCATAGAGTAGAGAGAGTATTAGTGAGTATGGTTACAGTGTTTCAAAAGTATCCAATGCAGCGCGCAAAGTTTCAACCAAAACTGAATGGTTCAAACAATACAGTATATTTCAAAATTATTCATACTAGTGCGACAAAATTATTCATACCAATATTACAAAAATATTCATACCAAGTACAAGTTTTAACATACAGCATAACATTGAAACTACTTTAGTTTTGTCCGCTTAGCCGTTAATTGGAAGACTCTAGGAATGGTATATAAGAGCAATCGTCCAAATATTTATTTTCTGATTACTGAAATCTATTAAAAGTTAGTAGGAAACATTTTTCATTTGGTATGAATAATTTTGTAATATTGGTATGAATAATTTTGAAATATTGGTATGAATTATTTTGCGCGCTGGTATGAATAATTTTGAAAAACAGTGTAATTCAAAAACTTTCGTACCACTTCGCACATTCATTCAAACCAATACAACTTCTATAGGATGCAGGAAAAATGGTTCAGTTCTATTCGTGTATTTGGAAGACTCCAAATAGGGCCATATACAAATTGTCCAGAATTAAATTCCAGAAATAAATTCTAAATAATTTGGTGTGAACCATTTTCAGTTTGGTTGAAAGATGTGCGAAGTGCTACGAATTTTGATATTGGTTGCAATATAATTGTCGCACCGATTTGAATAATTTTAAAAAACGCTATAGAGTATAGATAGAGTAATGATAGAATATAGATATCTATGGAGTATAGACTATACTTAGACGTAGGAGAGTATTGAGTAGAGATAGAGTAGAGATAGAGTAGAGATAGAGTAGAGATAGACCAGGAGGTATAGATATACTATGGAGTATAAACTGAGTGAGGGTATAGATTTAGTAGATTATTGAGTAGAGGTAGATGGTGTATATTAAAATGGTTTATAGATGGCGTATACATATAGTAGAGTCTTGAGTAGAGATATATAGAGTATATCCATGGATAGACTAGTAGAATAGAGTATAGGTGACAGAATACACTATAGGTATACTAATAAATAGATATAAGCAATAGGATAGAAAAAGTAGTATAGATTCTAGATGGAGTACTCATGTTGATAGATAGTCTATAGATAGTACAATAAAGATAGTATTTCTAAAAAATAGAAGACAATTCAGAGAATAATAGACTTTTGTGAAGCTTCATACACCATAGATTAATATTAGATTATACAATACTAAGAATATACTACTGTTTTTTGAGATTGAATAATACCAGTAGACTAATACTAACACTATTGTCTTAGATTCTTTGGATATGTTTAATACTGTACTTATGACTATCTGTTGATGATTCCTCCAGTCGAGTAGAGTTCTCTTTTAGTTTGAAAGGTTGTGACATGTGATACTGACTTGTTCGAGCCGCAGTTGCCTATTCGACCTCAGCCTTGTCGGGCAATGTGATAAACCTGCCGTAGATAGGATACAACGGTAGATTGTATACGGCTATACGTAATATTTAGCCTTAGCTAGACCTTTCGTCACAACCTCTAACCGCATAGCGTAGCGATTTTGGACCAGTGGGTGTTGAATACCACGGTGAATCGACAGGCTCTGCGACCTAAACTGATTCTAAGTGTTAGTAACATAGATGTATAGATCTGAGACTCGTTAATAACAAAAGCCAGAATAGTTCAATATTTCTAGGACATTCTCCCAAATTACAGCTGAACTCATACAACCACTTGGCTGCAAATCCCCATAACTCGTCGCTGTCACTGGAACTACCTCTTCCATTCATAGTCTAAACCTCAAGACTATTAAAAGACCGTCCATTAACATCCATACTTAGAAGATTTCTGGACTTGTAGATTTGTATTTGGCTGGCAGACTCGTCTCTAGTGGGATAGATAGCTAGAAAGCTGGCAAAGGGACCTCTCACGTGATGCATGCACAAGTGAAATAAAACTGTGATTTTAATTTCACTAAAAACTAAGAAAATTCACATATCATCAAATCCAAGAGGAATTCGGGCTCTTGCAGGGGAATCCTCGCTGTTATATACACAGTAAAAAGATTACCCTGCATATACATGAAACACCTTGCTGTATACAGGAGCTACGTCCTAACCCCTTGCATCAGTAATTACGATATATTTCTACTACTAATTGTAAGAACTCAACAGGAACCGACAACTGTTAGTCTTATAATGGACGTCTTCCTTACGTCCTATAGTTTATCATGGTATGTATTGAACCTAGAATAGACGAGGAACTCCCTGATTTATCCAAGGGAGGAAAACCTCGATGTTATATACACTGGTTGGT
>VATE01000260.1:1615-18293 GCA_008065195.1 Metschnikowia amazonensis | reverse complement strand
TTATACCATTTGGTTTGATTTTGAAATATTGGTATGAATAATTTTGAAATATTGGTATGAATAATAACGCGCGCTGGTATGAATAATTTTGAAAAACACTGTTTTTCAAAATTAAATTATTCATACCAATGCAACAAAATATTCATACCAATGCAACAAAATATTCATACCAATGCCACAAAATTATTCAAGCCAAATAAAAGTTTTAATACAGCAGAACATGGAAACTACTTCAGTTTTGCCCGTTTCGAACATTTATTTGAATACTTCAGGTGGTGTATATAAGCAATCGTTCAAATATAAAATATCTGATTACTGAATTCTATTAAAAGTTGGTGTGAAGCATTTTCCATTTGGTTTGAAAAATTTTGTCGCACTAGTTTGAATAATTTTGAAATATTGGTATGAATAATTTTGCGCGCTGGTACACTGTTTTTCAAAATTATTCATACTAGCGCGCAAAATTATTCATACCAATATTTCAAAATTGTTCAAACCAAATGGCATAATGTTTCACACCAACTTTAATGGAATTTAGAAATCAGAAATTTTATTTGGTCAGTTGATTATATATACTATTCTTGCAGTCTTCCAATCAACGGTCGAAACGGGCAAAACTAAACTAGTTTCCATGTTATGCTGTATATTAAAATTTGTATTTGGTATGAATATTTGTCGCCCTGGTATGAATAATTTTGAAAAAGACTGTACACTGTTTTTCAAAATTATTCAAACCAGTGCGACAAAATTATTCATAATCCTTCAAAAATATTCATACCAAATGGAATATGTTTCCTACCAACTTTTATAGAATTCAGTAATCAGAAAATTTATATTTGGACGATTGCTCTTACTTACCATTCTTAGCGTCTTCCAATTAACGGCTAAACGGACAAAACTAAAGTAGTTTCCATGTTATGCTGTATATTAAAACTTGTACTTGGTATGAATAATTTTGTAATATTAGCATGAATAATTTTGTCGCACTAGTATGAATACTTTTGCGCGCTGGGATGAATAATTTTGAAAAACTCTGTATCTTGCAGATTGCTATTACATTCTATTCTTGGAGTCTTCTAATTAACGGTTGAAACGGACAAACTAAAGTAGTTTCCATGTTATGCAGTATATTAAAACTTGCACTTGGTATGAATAATTTTGAAATAATGGTATGAATAATTTTGAAAAATAATGTAATTTAAAATTGATTTGAATAATTCGCATTGGTTTGATAATTAAATATTAATAATTCGTCGCACTAGTTGAACATTTAAATATTAATAATTTCGTCGCACTAGTTGAACATTTAAATATTAATAATGTCGCACTAGTTGATATCTATATTCATAATTTAATATATCATAATCTGTATAATCCTTACAAACCCCCGCATATTTCTGTATTGACTATCTATCATCCTCCGGCTCTTCCTCCTCCCGGATGGTGTTGGTACTGAAGCTCATAATCAACTCTTTCTTCGCAAAGTTGATGCCCTGCTCGTAGTCGCCCCGTGTGTTCTTGCCATCCGCATTGAGCAACTGGTTGATCGGACTGCTCTCCGCATCCTTGAAGTTGGACAAACTAAAAGTCTTGGGTGATTTGACCAAAAGTGCCCCATTCGCATCAGTGGCTTCGGATGCCTCACCGTTCGCATGCACCCCGTCATGACCCAAGAGCTCGTTCAACTGCCACGACGTTTGCACCAACTTTTGAATTTCCTTCTTGACGGCCTTGGTGAGATCGGACTCGGACTCGAGCATCTCCACACGTCGGCGCTTGATCTCTTCCTCGATGGCCTCTTCGCCCTGTATACTGCTCAGGTTGGCAATATCCTCCATCCACTTCTCCTCCTCGTCAAGCTCCTCAAGATCAAAGCGCAACTTCAACCCGTAGCCAAGCATCACAATGTAGTTTTTGTACTTGCTCAATTCGGCCTTATACTCCGTGGATCGTGCCTCGAAGTTCTCCATCACGAGCCTGTAGTTGGAGCAGTTGGAGAACTTGCGGAAATGAATCACAAACTCACGCTTGCTCTTGTTGAAGTGGTCAAAGTGGCCCTTTAAGGTGTTGTAGTAGCGCAAGGTCTGCGTGAACTGCTTCAGCATTCCCTCGTGGCTCAATGACTCCTCGTATTCGCCTTCTGAGCTCACGTAGTTGCTCAAGTATACTCCTTTGGGTAAGGTCTCCCACCTGGAGATGTTTTTGGCCTTCTTGAAGCCGTCTTTGTTGGCAATCAATGAGCTCAAGTTGTTCCAGCCGTATTCGATCGATGACATGCTCTCCTCCATGGTGGGAACGGCCGTGAGCTTGGAAGCCCAGAAATTGCACGTGTGTACGAACTCACTGGCAATCTCCATGGTTCCTGCCTCAAAAACAAACTTTTTCTGTGGCTTCCAGCTCACCTTGGGGAACTCAAGCGTCCAGGTGATGCCCGAGCCCATACCCTTGGGCGTGTTTCCACTTGGAGGCTTCACTAGCATGGCCGATGTGGCACAGAGGTTGTAGTTTCCAATATTGGCGGCGTTGTTGAGCCAATTTCCGTCTCCCACATCTTCAGAGGCCTCATACTGCTCGAGACCTGCATGCAAATTATGTTTCTTGGCCTTTTTCATTTTTTGCTGGTGCTTTTTGATGACCTTGGGGTCAAACGAGTAGAGCCGGAGCTCTCCTTTGGATACCACCACAAAATACTCCGTCATTTTGTTTGAGAATACCGTGGACGTGCTCGTTCCCAACGTAGCAGCGGGTTCTTTGGCTCCAAGCGAGCGGTTGAAGAAGGAGAAAAACCCGGGCTTGGAAATGGTCAGCGTGGTCAGCGCAGCAGACGAAATGGTCAGGTCTGTGCTGGACGAGGAATCTGCCATATCGTTGTTGAGAATCTTCAACTTCAATAATCCCTCTTTGAGATATGGCGAGCCCTGAAGCTCCAACTTGAGATCCACCTTGTCCTGGAAATCCGAAACGTCAAAATCCTCAAGCTCGTAGGGACCGCGAGCCTCTTCTTCCGCAAACTCATAGATCCCAACTTCGTCCACCGATACCATCGAGACCGCATCATCCAGATCGCGCGTGGACTCCTTGGTAACAATAGATGCACGTGACGACCGCCGTGTGACCTGGCGTAGTTGGTCAATTGACTTGTAATTGCGCAAGGTATTGGAGCCGGTTCTCTGGGTGGATGCTTCGGATAGCAATGCCCTCGTGAAGCCAAAACGGGAGTTTTTGGGCGCGCTGAACGTGGTGCTGGAGCCATTTGACGTTCCAGAAACGCCTGTGCTCATACGAGACATGCCCAACGAACTTCGCCGGAACCCATCATTGTCCATAGACCACGTGGATGTGTTGGACTGCTGGCGTGTCAAATCATGGCCAATTTGGCTCTTGCTGGGCTGTCTTGGAGACGTAGGTGTATCGGACTCCTGGGTTCCCGACACGCTGGAGCGGATAGTCTCGGTGAGAGAATATCTATTAGTGTTTTGCTTTCTCAGAGGGCTGGTAGGGTCGCCCTTTTTCAAGTAAAGCTCAGTCTTGGCCAAGTCCTCGTAGTAGTTGTTGAGCTCTCTTTCGATGCGCACTTTTTGCTTGACAGTCAAGGCCCGTGCAGCCTTCTTATTCTGCAGGAGGAACGTGGTGAAGGTGTTTTTGATGTAATCAGATTGGGAGATCTTGGATTTCCGGGACACTTCCGAGTTGTGGAGCGCCGTGTTCAAAAGAATCAAACTGTACAACACAATGTAGATCTTTTCAAAGTCGCCTGTACAAAACACATTGGACAGGTGCTGTTTGAGATACAGCTTGGTGAAGGCGGAAAGAATGCGGTCGATTTCCTGCAGCTCACCCTTCAAGTAAAGCTTCAGGCATAACATGCGCGTAGACTTGATGAGACTGACATCCCACAGGAAAAGGTCCATATAGTGTTCGCGAATTCTGGCACTATCTGAATCCTGCGCCGCCAAAAATTGCGTGTATTCTTCTGGAACAATCAGAACAAAGTCTTCGTTGAAGAGTTTCAAAGCGATTTCTTTGAATTCGTTATCGCTGGATTCGGCAGCTTCTGATTCTTTGGAGAGCGAAGTGTCATTGAGAGTTTCTTCGTCTTGTTTTTCTGACAGACCGGTAGAAGCCGCGGTGGATTTGGTGAGAAGTTTTTCGTCGGAATCTAAAGAGTGAGAAACCGAGTCTTGGCCAAGAACTTTAGTAGTAATTTTTGCACCATCTTTTGGTAATTCATTAACTTTTGTACCATCTTTTGGTACTTCATTAACTTTTGCACCAACTTTTGGTACTTCATTAACTTTTGCACCAACTTTTGGTACTTCATTAACTTTTGCACCAACTTTTGGTACTTCAGTAACTTTTCCACTTTTTTGATTATCACCACTTTGATTATCTTTTCCACTTCTTTGATTACCACCTCTTTGATTATCACTTCTTTGATTATCTTTTCCATCTTTACCTCTTCCATCTTCATGCTTTCCTTGTACTTCACTTGAAATAGAACCTCCAACTCGTCCCTTAACTCGTTCTCTTCCACCTTTTATCTCCTTTCTATTCTCTCTTCCAACACTTTTATCTTCAGTAACGCTTCTATTTCTTCCTTCCCCTCCTTCTCCCCTTTCTATTTTCAGGCTCAGGCGCAGGGGTTTGGCACCAGCCTTGTTTTCTTGGACCTTGCGGCCCGCGATTTTGTCCTCGTCTGAAGCACGAAACTCGATGCGTGTGTTCATTTCAAGGTGGCTTGGGGCTAGCTCATACTCGCTGGGCGAGGCGGCAAGCGACATTTTGGTCTATTTGAAGAAATAGGCGATGGGCGTTGATCAACTTCTTGGTGAATTCCTTGATATACTGGTATCCTAAAATACTGGTATCCTGAAATACTGGTATCCTGAAATACTGGTATCCTAAAATAATGGTATCCTAAAATAATGATCAACTTCTAATCCTCGTAATACAATTAATTCAATCAAGTAATGGACTCTACTGTCTAATACTCTAGCGTGGTGTGGCTGAATGTGGGTGTTGTCCTGGGGTGGGCGGGAAACAATGTGCCGCTATTAGGGATCCAAGTTGAGCTTCTGATGGTAGTGGCACGAAGCGTGAGGGGCGTCCCAGGGGGCAGTGCAGGGGGTTAATGTGGTGGCGGCGTGAAAGACGGGTGAATCGGGGAATGTAAACGAGGGCAAAGGGGTGACGAAAGAAGGAGTATTTGAGGAGAGAGATGAATTGAGGAATAAAACACGGGCGCGCGCGAGCACATGCAGACAGAAGGGTGTGCGTAGTGGACGTGCGCGAGACGGTGGTAGCGCGTGCATGGCCCACGCAGCACGCTAGTGTGATAAGCCAGAGTGAGGCGCGACTCTGCATACAACCTCGTAATTAAACCATATGCAACCGCTTTCGAAGCCCGCGACTCCCTCTGTCGCCCGGCTTACATGCAACCCCGACTTTCTTTTCCTGCAGCAGCGTGCTTCGCCGTGCGTGGCCTTCTTTAGGGCTTTTTCTGTTTAGCGGTGCTTTTATTTTTATTTTTTTTTGCCACTCCTCGCCATGCCATTCCGTTTGCGGCTCTAGGGGTCTGCCGTCGTTATCCGCTGCCGCATTCTTGGCGTTGGAATCCGGCCTTCAATTTGCTCATTTCCGCTTCGCTTTGCACCGTCTCTTTATATGGCGGAACCTTCTGGAACCCACACACTGTGTGCGGTTTTGATACGTTGCGGCTGTTTCAGAACGCCCCACATAGGCCGTTGAGAGGGGGGCTTTGCGAGGTTGCAGGTACCCAGCAAACAAAGACCAAGACCTTATTTTCTGGCCCCGCAATTGTCTCACTTTCACACTTCAATTGAAAGATGTATATATTGTAATGACGTGCGTCCCCAGGCGGAGTTACTGGCTTACCGGCGGCTGTGCATGTAAAGTGGAATCTTTTCTCAACTTAGAATTAGCCGGCGCGCCTTGACGACATGCGAGCGCGTCGAAAGAAGTTTCCGTTGATGCTGCAGCCACCCACTAGGCCTGGAGAGTCGTTTCCACAAAGACGCTAGTGTACGCCCATATCCTGGCTGGCTGAGGAAGTGTGGCTTGTATCCAGTAAATTTCATTGAAATCGTGCCACAATTGCTCACCTGCATAACGGTCAGGGGCACCCCATGCACCACTCGTCTAATTGTCCTGTACACTGCCGCACATAAAGTGGGACTTATTGACGAGTCACGTGCGCACGATACCAACGGTATTCAAAGCCAAATCTGCCCCGGCAACTTTAAAGCATGTGATTGTGTGAATAGCCGCCGTGAGTGTCCTTCAAATTAATAAGGTTTCTGCGCACTATGTGGCGTTGACTAGTTTAGCCGGCAAAAGCATAGTACACCAGTACACCCATGCACAAGTAGGGCTTACGTACGCTTTACTTAAGTACACCTGAGATCTTTAAAGCGTACTATGCGCATTATAAGTATAATTCTTTGGTTTGAAACCCGCGCATTGAGTGCGATAATGTACAATGTAAGGCCATGTACGCATTGCACACCCGCGGCCGGACATGTGAGAAAAAGACTATGAACTTCTGGCATGATGCCTCAGCCGCTTGCAATTTCAAAAACCAGGTAGATGGCAGATTAAACCATACGCAATAATCGTGTTCCACCTTCCCTTTTAAAGTATATGCATCATTGTTTCAAGCGCCGCGAAAAAATCCGCGTTACCATGCAGAAACATGCAAAAAATCAACTCACTTCCGAAATATCCAACCTACAATAGACTGATACCAGAACACTACTAAATGGGGGAGAATTCACATGCATTGTGCGAAGGAGAATGTTTCAGATTAAACAACAATGGCTTTAGAACTGATAATGCCAGCGGCTAATCTGCTCATGCTTGAGTTCATTTGAATAAGGGGGTAGTGAGGCGGGAATAGGGAATGAAGTCCGGCTCGGTGATGTGCTATTGATGTACTGGTGTGGTATTATTGAGGTACTGGTGTGGTAATATTGAGGTACTGGTATGGTATTATTGAGGTACTGGTGTGGTATTATTGAGGTACTGGTGTGGTATTATTGATGTACTGGTGTGGTATTATTGAGGTACTGGTATGGTAATATTAAGGTACTAATATGGTAATATTGAGGTACTGGTGTGGTATTATTGAGGTACTAATATGGTAATATTGAGGTACTGGTGTGGTACTGATTGGTGTGGTAATGATTGGTGTGGTACTGATTGGTGTGGTACTGATTGATGTAGTGTAGTGTGGTGCTATTGTGGTGTACTGTTGTAGTGTACTATTGTAATGTGGTAGTGGTGTGCTATTGTTGTGTAGTAGGTACTATTGTATTTTAGGTGTACTATTGTTATTACAATTGTAAATTGTTATTGTAGATTGTGACTGAAAATGGAATAATTACAATTGTAGTATTATGTAGTATTGTAATTATCTGCACATCAACTGTGCATACCATTACAGTTTTCAAAATTATTCATAGTGCGACAAATATTCAACCAATATTTCAAAATTATTCATAGTGCGACAAATATTCAACCAATATTTCAAAATTATTCATAGTGCGACAAATATTCAACCAATATTTCAAATTTTCGTACCACTTCGCGCAATCTTTCAAACCAAATGACGAAATGTTTCACACCAACTTTCATTAATTCAATATTCTAAACTCTTAATTTGAGAATTGCCTCATATATACATTAATGAGTTTTTCAATCAAGAGTCAAAAAAGGCAACTGAAATAGTTCCATGTTATCTTGTATATCTACTTGTATTTGGTTTGAAAGATTGTGCGAAGACAAAACTTTTGAATAATTCAAACCAATACTTCAAAATTATTCAAACCACATACGAGATTTATATACAGAATAACATGGAAACTAGATAGTTTTGTCCATTTTACCCTTACTCTCAAATACTATATCAGGCAATTCTCTAGATTAAATTTCTGATTAGTGAATTAATGAAAGTTGGTGTGAAACATTTCGTCATTTGGTTTGAAAAATTGTGCGAAGTGGTACGAAAATTTGAAATTTGGATGAATTTTTGAATTTTATAATTGTCGCACTAATAATTTGAATTTTTGAATTTTATAATTTTGTCGCACTAATAATTTGAAATTTGGATGAATTTTTGAATTTTATAATTTTGTCGCACTAGTAATTTTAAAATTTGGTTGAATTTGAAATCTTATGTATTCCAAAATTATTCAAACTAGTGCGACAAAATTATTCATACAGTATTTTTCAAAATTGTTCATACCAGTGCAAAAAATATTCAAACCAAATAAAGTTTTAATATACAGCATAATCTGGAAAATACTTTAGTTTTGCCGTTTCGACCGTTGATTAGAAAATTTCAAGAATAGTATATAAGAGCAATCGTCCAGATATAAAATATCTAATTACTGAAATCTATTAAAAGTTGGTGTGAAACATTACGTCATTTGGTTTGAATATTTTTGAGAAACTCTGTACTAATATTTTGAAATTATTCAGACTAGTGCGCAAAATTATTCAAACCAAATACAAGTTTTCTTATACAAGATAAGATGGAAACTAAATCAGTTTTGGCCTTTTGACCCTTGATTGGAAGACTCCGAAATGGGGAAGTATGAGGCAATCCTCTAGATTAAGTTTTCAGAATATTGAATTCTAAATTAGTTGGTGTGACACATTTCGTCATTTGGTTTGAAATATTGTGCGAAGTGGTATGAAACTTTTTGAGAATTAGTATGAATAATTTTGTTGCACTGGTTTGAATAATTTTGAAATACACTGTATTATAGTGTACTAAGTGTGTATACTTTTGTACTGTGTAGTGACTGATGTAGATATATATAGGACTGGACTAATACTGTATTGATGTACTTGGCTCTGGTGTATGTAGGCTTAAACCCGTACATCCGGTGCCATAGATTACCAATGTATAGTCCATACAACATCAAAGTAAGTATTATCAATTATTTGGAGCTAATTTCTAGACACATGACTCTCTGGTCTTGAAAGAATTTCGGTGTTTCATTGGATACCTTGATAGCTGATAATACGGCAATAGTCTTATTTATATGGAGGAGTCAGCCATTTGCATAAAGTGGATCTGATATGTGAGAAAGTCACGTCGGATTGAACTAAATGAAATTAAAGTACCTAGACTTTGACTTGATTCGTAGGATGTATTGTATAGTGCTGTATATATATCTTTCATTTACAATAGTGTCCTGGTGTACTGATGTTTGTAGTGATGTCTGTCCAATGTACAATGTACTGTGTACTGTGAGCTGATAATACCTTGATTCCGTAGATTATATTAATCTAATTATAAGTAACTCCATCAGTCAACAATAAGTCTGCTGGGTATAACTTTGGTGTACGGGTGTTGGTATTCTGTCATTTTTCTCAAGTATTCAAAGCAGCGCGCAAATAAATTACGTTTTTCAAAAATATTCAAACCAATTCTCAAAAAGTTTCGTACCACACAATTTTTCAAACCAAATGACGAAATGTTTCACACCACATTCATTAATCAACCAAATGACGAAATGTTTCACACTAACTTTTATTAATTCTGTAATCAGAAATTAATCTAGAGGATTGCCTCATATATATCTAGTTAAGGGTCAAAAGGGCTAAACTGGACTATTTCCATGTAATCTTGTATATAAACTCTTGTACACTGTTTTTCAAAATTATTCATACCAGCGCGCAAAATTATTCATACCAATATTTCAAAATTATTCATACCAAATGGCATAATGATTCACCCAACTTAATTAAAATTAAATATTCCAAAATTATTCAAACCAAATGGCATAATGATTCACCCAACTTAATTAAAATAAATATTTCAAATCTTAATCTGGATGATTGCTCATGTAAAATATTCTTGGAGTCTTCCAATCAACGGTCGAAACGGGCAAAACTAAAGTAGTTTCCATGTTATGGTGTATATTAAAACTTGTATTTGGTATGAATAATTTTGTCGCACTGGTATGAATAATTTTGTTGCATTGGTATGAATAATTTTTAAAAATACTGTATTTGGTTTGAATAATTTTGAAAAATCTGTAGTTTAACCAATTCCAATTTTGTACGTCGTACCTTCCAAATCATAATGTCACTTTCCTTAAATTCATATTTTAATTTGGAATTTGGAAAAGAACTCAGGTATACATTTAGAGATATTCAATCAAGGTCAAAAGACAGAATACCTGGGTTCTTGTAAGACACCCTTTGAATATTAATTTCTGTTCTTGGTTTCGCAGCTTAGACCATTTAAACTAGTCTCTTTACTATAATTGATGTAATCAACTGATATACATTATACAATTTACTGTTGGTGAATAGTGAAGTTGCTATTCACGTCACTAGTATTATTGGGATGTACTGGTGTGATAGTACACTGTTCACTCACTAGTATTATTGGGATGTACTGGTGTACAGGCTACTGGCTTCGGCTCCTGACTATAAAATCACAATTACTCATTAATTTATTGTATGATTTTATCTGGTAGAAAACTTCATGTCTACAATAGTCTGGTTGGAAGAATACGGAATTTATTAGGGATACTCTAGTTTGTAGTAGTATTTTAATATGATCAACCAGTGCGACAAAAGAATCCAATATTCTGTTCGTACCACTTCGCACATTCCCAAGTCAATACAAGTTTTAAAATTATCAACCAGTGCAAATTATCAACCAGTGCGACAAAAGTATTCAAACCAATTCAAAATTACCACTCGCACAATTCTTCATATAAATTGTACATATAGGATATCAACCAGGAAAGTTGTTTCTATTTCCAGGAAAGTTGTCTCTATTTCCAGGAAAGTTTCTATTCCAGGAAAGTTGTCTCTATTTCCAGGAAAGTTTCTATTTCCAGGAAAGTTTCTATTTCCAGGAAAGTTTCTATTTCCAGGAAAGTGGTCTCTATTTTCCATTGATTGAACCCTCTAATGTATAAATGGGCAAGTTCCAAATTTAAATTTCAAATTGAATTCCAATCAATTTAATGATTAAGCCTTTTTTTTTATTGTGAGTGGTAGGAAACTTTCAAAATTGGTTTGAATAATTTGCGCGCTAGTTTGAAATTATTTGAACCAGTATTTCAAAATTATTCAAACCCGCACTTTTCAAACCAACACGTTCATTTAATCACAAGGAAACTAGAATAGTTTTGTCCGTTTACCCTTGATTGGAAAACTCTTAATCGAAAAAATATTAAGCAATCCTCTACATTAAGTTTTACCCTTGATCGAAAACTCCTAATTCAGTAAATTTTAAGCAATCCTCTAGATTAAATTTCAGAATATTGAATTCAAAAAGTTGGTGTGACACATTTCGTCATTTGGTTAAAAGATTGTGCGAAGTGAAACTTTGAAATTGCTTTGAAAATTTTGTCGCACTGGTTTGAATATTAAAGTCAAACAATATTTCAGAGTTCGTACCACTTCGCAAATTTTCAACTAAATTTTTTCACACCATCTTTTTAGAATTGACTTTTCTGAAATTTAAATCTGGACAATATCATGTACTCATTCTAGTAATCAAGGTCAAACTAATCTAGTTTCATATTATTCTGTACAAGCTTGGAAAATTGTGCGAGTGGTAACTTTCTTTTTTGCTTCGAAACATTTTCGCTGCTCGAATACTGTGGTTACCACCATAAACCCGTGCATCCCTAAATATCCCCGCTATCTTACCAAACCAGCTCATTCCACTCTTAGCCGACGAGCGTGGTGGTGGGCGATGGACCCATTGCGGCTTGAAACGGCCAAGGTATATGCCGGACTCAGAAAAGTTAGAACAATGAAATTTTAGGTATTCAATCAAATCATTTAAGAATCTAACACAATTTATCGAGTGTGGTTTACTGTGGTGATGATAGTGCCTGGTGTACGGGTGCTGGTGATGTGGAAACTTTGGTGATGGAGAAGTAAAGTTTTGAACTAAAAACTAGCGCGACCACACTAAAAAAATAATTGAAGAGTAATAATCAAGAACCCAGATTAGTTCTATTGGTTGACTGTTGAACACTAAATTATTGCAATTAAGATTAGAATAATAATTAATTTATTCTAAAATATTTAATGATTAATAATTATCTTAAAGAAATTGCTTTGGTTTGAAATTATGAGAAGGGATGCGAAAATTTGAATTGACTGGTTTGAAATTATGAGAAGGGATGCGAAAATTTGAATTGACTGGTTTGAAATTATGAGAAGGGATGCGAAAATTTGAATTGACTTGGTTTCAATATTTGGCGCGCTGGCCAAAACTTAAATACTTTTAGGATGTACGGGTGTCTGTATTGGCATTACCTCTATACTACACCTCTAATCCTACACCTCTAATACTACCTCTATACTACCTCCAATACTAATATTTAGTTACATTTATTCTCCACTATAGCTAGTCTCTTGTTAAAAACCTGTACGAAATTGAAACCACAATCTATAACTAGATCTCATCCAAACATTATTTCTTCCAGTCTTTTGGTTCTGGCCAACTTAATTATTTTCAAACTCCCGTTTCGTACTTGCAGTCAGTATCTTTCTTTTGTATTTATCTGTGTAGGTAGTGGAAACTCCAGAATTCACTTTTAACATCGATACCCCTTAAACTAGTGCGGGGGGCCACGCTCAATATATAGTTAATTCCTGGATGGCCCTCTCTGCAGAATACAACTCCTTGACCTGTGTCTTATCCTGTTTCATGTGCACTCGCCATCTTTGAAACATGTGGGACTTTTAAGAAATCCTGCATGTCGTGGCCGTCCTGCATCCATGTATCATACTTTCATATTTAACACCATGCTCACTTGTTCATTTGTTCTCAACCGATACTTAATTTGACCTTGGACTGGATTTAACTTGACATTAACTTGAATCTCACAAATTTGAACCAGACCTAAATTGGACTTTATAATTTACAATTTGGTTTCCGCTATCAGCTTGTCTTAGAGTTATTGCTAACTTCTAACTGACAACTAGACTCCTAACTGACAACTTGACTCCCAACTCCTAACTCCAACCTTAACTCCAACTCCAACCTTAACTCCAACTCCAACCTTAACTCCAACTCCAACCTTAACTCCAACTCCAATTCCTCACCCAGATGAACCCTCAACTTCACTCCAAATTGGACCCTCTTCATTCCCCAATGGACCCCCAACCTCACTCCAAATTGGACCCTCTTCACTCCCAAATCAATCTGCCCTTACTGCACGATGTCTCCATGGATTCCGAATCTAAAGATTATATTCTGCACCTTATAGATTTGGCTCTTCAAAGGTGTGAACCCGACGCTGCCCTTACTGACTCCTTTTCCCAAGGCCTTCTTTACCATAAGCCCAGCCTTATCTCGTCTGATGGCGAATCTTGCAATCCTGCCATCAAACTCATCCTTCAGCTTCTTTTCCGAATGAATTGTCCTGTTCCTCAAGAGTATACAGATTTACTAGAGAAAATATTGAGGCATTTACTGTTGAGCCAGATTTTCCGCCAAGTTCCCGAGGATTTGATCTTCTACGACATTAGTGGCCCGTTTATGGATGTCTTGGAGTCCAAAACAAGGACTGCTCCGCCACTGGAATTGGTGGCTTTTGTGGAAGGGAAGCACTTGTGCAATAAACTCTTGGATGTGCTTTTTGAGCCTTATACATTGTCTCAACCGGCACATAAAATCACTCTGTTCTTTTATACATACTACAGAAACTTTCCTGTGCCGGAGCCGGCTTTGTTCTGGCAAAAATGGGTGCAAAATGCTGACTTTTCCGCATCCAAATTGGTGTATTCCAGACCCTCATCTTTCTTCAGCTATATCGATGTGTTGAATCTGATGAGGTACTGTAAAGTGGACCAGAAAACAATGGAAATTACTCTTGACTTTGATCCCACTCAGGCTTTTGAAGATTACAATGATGGGGAATTCTCCATTGTGGTTCTAGTGGACTTTTTTGCGCCTTACCTCAAGACCTATGAACTCGGCGAAAACTCGCTTAAAATCTTGAAAATGCTTTTGGCTCGCTTCAAGCAGTATTTGGAATCTGATACAATGCCGCTTCTTGTGGTGCCGGCCTATAATGAATTACTCAATGCTATGCTCGATAGTGTCCTGCATAGACAGCATGCTCTTCGGTTTCTCCGCATAAACCAGCCCATAGTGGACATTGAAAGGCCAGATGGCGCCCGGATATTTCGGGAATATGATTTGGCGTTGCTCAAACACCCGGCGGCAATATTCCGGTCCAATTTCCAAAATAGGGCCATCCATCGCGTGGCATACCCGATTTTTGACGCCATGTTGCACCTTATTTCCGATCCCCGATTCTTCAAACTCCTTGTGGAATCAGGTAACTTTTCGGAAAAATACATCAACCTTCTTCCCAGAAATTTGTGGTACGAGACGTTGTGGGAATTGGCCCTGTATGAGCACAGTGTGCAGTACATGTTTGATAATGCGAGTTTTATGCCTAAATTAATAGGCGATGAAGAAGTGATGAATAAGAAGATGACGAGTACTAGGAGGGACATTTTTTGTTTTTTGGTGGAGAACGGTGGCGATGTTGATATGGGAGTGTATAGAGACACTATACACCAGATGGCCGAGAAGTTTAAGAATGACTGAGCGAGGAGGATACTGGATACTGGATACTGGATACTAGATACTGGATACTGGATACTAGATACTGGATACTGGATACTAGATACTGGATATCAATTATCATTGGACAATAAGACCAATCAGAGATCACGTGACCAAAGGATAAGTGATCCGAATCCGAACCGAGGATTAAACAAAGAACGCTAAATAAATGAGCTCAAGTCACGTTAATCATGCACAGATGGGACCAATGAAATCCACAATTATTTTGGTATGCATGCAATGCAGGAGGCATCGGGCGATGCGATCAGAGATTCATGAGTATTCGCAATATTACAATAAATATGATACATTAATTAATAATAATTACATTTACAGTATTATTAAATAATAATAATTAATTACATTGCATATCACATTATAATTATTAATTACATTGAATATCACATTAGATTATTATAATTATTCTCCCACTAATTCTATATTACTTACTCTGCATGCGAGGCGTCATGCACGATATTGACTCTCGCGGCGCGTTGCCCGATTAGGGTTTCAAAGGGCTTCTCTGAATCAAGACGGCAAAGACATAAAAAAAATAAAATAGGACATTTTAAAAATTTAAGCAATTCAAGTATTTGAATAATTTAAATGATTGAAAATTGAAAATTGAAAATTGAATTCAATTGAAAACTGAAAATTGAAAATTGAAGTAATTGAAAACTGAAAATTGAAAACTATAATTCTCTTTTGTAGTCTCCCTAATTCTATCCACTGATTCTATCTCTCAATGCACATCATTAAAAATATATACACTCCGTGCTTTAGAGTGTCCCGTTTGGGACTTCAAAGCAGTTTCCTGGAACACCTCCTGGCTCATCTAATTAGTCTTGACAAATGATGTCTGAATTGGTGCCTGAACTGGATGCCTGACAGAACTATAAGAATAGCACAATCGCCACGTTCTTTTCAAATCATCAATCAATCAATTCATCAATCTTACTTTCTTAATCACTATGAAATTCTCTACTACCTTTCTTGCTTTGGCTGCCCTTGCTTCTGCTGCTCCTGCTGCTCCGGCTGCAAACCCTCAGGATGAAAATTCTGTTCCTAGTGAAGCCATCTTGGGCCGTGTTGTTTTGAGTGACGAGATTATTGCCTGGTACCTGAACGACACTTCGGAATTTGTGTTTTTGAACAACACCATTTTGCAGCAGGCCAAGACCGAGACCTCGTTGGGAAAGAGAGAGGCCTGGGCCTGGGTCAAGATCTGGCCTGGTCAGCCAATCTGGAAGAGAGACTCCGGTTCTGAGGATGAAGCTGAATCTTTGGAAAAGAGAGACCCTTGGGCCTGGGTGAAGATCTGGCCTGGTCAACCAATTTGGAAGAGAGACTCTGGTTCTGAAGAAGAAGAAGACTCTGAGACTTTGGAGAAGAGAGAGGCTTGGGCCTGGGTTAAGATCTGGCCTGGTCAACCTATCTGGTAATTGTTCTAGAGCAAGTGATTTACTGGCGACATAGACAATATTACATTAAGTGTACTCATTATTATATAGACATAATTATGGATATTCTAAGATGGTGTAGTACATATTGAAACTGCGACAATGATACAGTGTTTTGAAATAATAAACTCAGTGTTTTGAAATAATAAACTGCGACAATGATACAGTGCTTTGAAATATTAAACTGCGACAATATTAGAGTACAGTATTTTCAAAATTATTCATACCATTAAAAATTATTCATACCATACTCAAAATTATTCATACAGTCTTTTTCAAAATTATTCATACTAGTGCGACAAAATTATTCATACCATTAAAAATTATTCATACCATTACAAAATTGTTCATACCAAAAGGCATAATGTTCACACCAACTTTTAATAATTTTCAGTGATCAGATATTTTATATCTTGCTGATTGCTATTACACTCTTTTCTTAGAGTCTTCCAATCGACAGCCAAGTGAACAAAACAAAAGGAGTTTCCATGTTATTGTCAGATCCACCTTGGGTATTACACTACCCACTGGCCCAAATTATAGCTACGCTGCGCGATTAGTGGAGGAATCC
>VATE01000048.1:64088-75139 GCA_008065195.1 Metschnikowia amazonensis | reverse complement strand
TATTAAAAGTTGGTGTGAAACATTATGCCATTTGGTATGAATAATTTTGTCGCACTAGTATGAATAATTTTGAAATATTGGTATGAATATTTTTTTCGTACTAGTATGAATAATTTTGAAAAAGACTGTACAGAGAACGGTACAGTGTTTTCAAAACTAAACTAGCGCGCGAAATTATTCAAACTCGCGCAACAAAATGATTCAAACCGATAATTTACTACTTCGCACATTCACTAATACAAGTTGGTACAGTCTTTTTCAAAATTATTCATACCAATATTTCAAAATTATTCAAACCAAATAAAACTTTCAATACACAGCAAAACATGGAAACTACTTTACTTTTGTCCGTTTCACCCTTAAATGAAAGACTCCAGGAATAGAATGCAATAGTAATTGGTAAGATATAAACTATCTGATTACTGAAAACTATTAAAAGTGGGTGTGAAATTATGCCATTTGGTATGAATAATTTTGTCGCACTGGTATGAATAATTTTGAAAAACAGTGTATATACAAAATACATGGAAACTAGTTCGTTCTGTTCATTTTCTCTAAAATGGAAAACTCATGAAGTATATATTAGGAAGCTTTCCAGATCAAATTTATTAAATTCCGAACATTCAATATCAAAAGTTGGTGTGAAACACTTTGTCATTGGTTTGAAAGATTGTGCGGTGTGGTGAACTATTTAAAATATTGGTGTGATAATTGTCGCACTGAATATTTAAACCAGTGTGACAAATTATTCATACCAATTGCTGAAAAGATTCGTACCACTTCGCACAATATTCAAACCAAATGACGAAATGTTACACCAACTTTAACAATTTAGTAATCTGAAATTATATATCTTGACAATTTCTTATATATACTATTCTTAGTATCTTCCAAACAAATGTCGAAAAACAGCACTAGTTTCCATGTTATCTTGTATATAAACTTGTATTTGGTTTGAATATATTAATATGAATATTGTCGCACTGATGTGAATAATTTTGAATATTAATATGAATATTGTCGCACTGATGTGGATAATTTTGAATATTAGTATGAATATTTTCTCGCACGGGTGTGAATAATTTTGAAAACACTGTACTCATCATCTTCACTTCCCACGCTTGAACTAATAGTCAGGCATCATACACTTTTTATTTGCCATTTCAGGTAATCTTATTAATTCTGTAATATTAATAATGATTCTCATTCCGGAATACTTGATTATTTCCTAATGTCATACAACCCTATTTCATAGTATTGGTGGTCAGGTATATTGCACTTGGTATTTATTAATATTCAAAAATTATTGTCGCCAGCTTGAAGAGACGTCCAGTATAACTCTGATAAAAATAGGTTTCTGGTGGTTTAGATGGCGCTTTTAACTGACACGGATGACTGGTTACTGAACTAATATATACGAATTCTGACTGTATAAAAGATTAAAATGGCAGTTGATGAAGACTACCATTGAATAGGTATGGAATGAATAGGCATTGGGTATTTCAAAGTAAGCGTCAGTGATTAACATAGTACCAACTACTACTGTACTCTACTTCTCCTCTACTAAGTACTACTCTACTTCTCCTCTACTAAGTACTACTCTACTTCTCCTCTACTAAGTACTACTCTACTTCTCCTCTACTAAGTACTACTCTACTTCTCCTTTACTAAGTACTACTCTACTTCTCCTCTACTAAGTACTACTCTACTACTCCACTACTCCACTAACTCTCTACTTATTAGCTCCTTTCGATCAATTCCACGCACTTCAAACAAACCATACCCGATGAATACTATTAGAGGGTTCGTGGAGATACAAAGCTTTCCAGCCCATGTGCTCCCATGGACATCTAGTTCTAATCAACCTGTAGTAAAAGTTTGCTGAAACAGAAGCGCAAATCACAGTTGATAGATGATAACATTAGAGGGAAGACACGCAAGCTCTACCAATCTAGTCTAAGTGACTCTTTAAGATTCTAAGAATTGCATCTTCTTATAAAGGAATAGTATTAGCATCTGATGTGGATCTATATCTGTTCAGGTCTATGTCCAACTTCTAATTCAGAAATATCTCAGAATATCTCAGAATATCTCAGAAAATCTCAGAAAATCTCACAATATCTCACAATATCTCACAATATCGTAGAAAAACTCAGAAATAAATCACTCACTAATATTTTTGATCCCTCAATTTACTGCGGAATCCCTCAATATATAATAAATTCCCCTCTGACTGCAGAATGTCGTGAATATCTTGCATGCTGCTGCATATCCACGGCCTGCACTTAGTCTGTTTTATCTGCTACTTCTTCTATCTGTATCCTGAAACAAGTGATTCTAGCTCCCCTCTATGTATTCTCCATCCTGAAACATGCCAGACTTGTCCCCTCTTTTTCTGCATCTGCTGTTGTATGGTCGCCATGTAGAATATCCTGCATATATCCCCAATCCAGATCCGCATTCGCAGCACTCCCTTAATATAAACCCCTGAACTTCCTGAACTTTTAAACTCCTAAACTCCTGAACTTCTAAAATTCTGAAATCCCTGAACACTGATTCATTATGGCTGCATTTCCAAGACCTGAACAATCTATAAGAATCTACTGCATACAACATCACTGAACACATTTTTAATTATGATCAAGATTTAAACTACCTTGGGTGAATGGCACCCGTACACCCACATTCAAAATACATTAATTCAATTCTCATGATTGCAACATAATACCATTAACAATCCATTCATCATCTTCGTCATTCCTCATCTTCATTATTCCCCATCATCATCTTCATCATCATTCACTTTTCTCCCGCTGTTTAGGTGTGGTGTACGGGTGCACCACCCGGTCTTCCGCGTGCTCACATAACCCAAAATATACTCTCACCACACCATGGGTAACAGAATCACTGGGTTCCTCGCAGGAGTGTTTGTCACTGGCGCCGTCACCGTGTACACGGCCCGGCTCGTGTCCGGCATCCAAGCCACAAATTCCCAACTCATCAGAAATGCTGACGATGTCATCAACAACCGCATCCTTTCCCACGCCCACCAAAACCAGCAAGGTATCCCTGTGAACCGCCGGTCTGTTGTGATTGGCCGTCCTTCAGTGGCAGAAACTTGCAAGGATATATGGAATGATGAGATTATCAAAATGACCAACCGCATTTATGCCATCAACTGGTACCAGTGGGGTCTTGAGGTGGATAAGAAGGTGAACAAGCTCACAGATAAATTAGTTGACTTGGCATTTGAGAAGAAGTGAAGAGGAGAAGAATGAGGGAAGAATGAGGGAAGAATGAAGGAAGAATGAAGAGAAGAATGAGGGAAGAATGAGGGAAGAATGAAGAGAAGAATGAGGGAAGAATGAGGGAAGAATGAAGAGAAGAATGAGGGAAGAATGAAGAGAAGAATGAAGAGAAGAATGAGGGAAGAATGAAGAGGAGAATGAAGAGGAGAATGAAGAGGAGAAGAAGTCAATAGAAGAGAGATGGAGAGGAAAGGAGAGGAGGGGAAGAGAAATCCCTATACTCATCCAGTATGTGGGCTGGATATCGGTAGTACTTACGAGCTACTCTTCAAATCCTCATCATTCAATCATTCAGATCCTTTCTGTTGAAAGCTTATTGGTTAGTCATAAGGATGTCTTTTACCACAAGTCGCCAATAAGGCAAAGTCTAGAATAGAGTTATTGAGAATTCATTTGTAAGTGTATTAGAATCATGTTATGCAATGTATATATGAGCAAATTTCAAATTCAAGAATTGGAAATATTAAAGTGAATTGAAGTTGTGAATATGCCATTTGGTTTGAAAGATTGCGAAGGGTGCGAAACTTGACTTGTGTATTTCAAAATGATTTAAACAGTACAAAATATTTAAACCAGTTCAAGTATTTAAACAGTACAAATTAATTAAACAGTACAATTATTTAAACCAGTTCAATTATTTAAACCAGTTCAATTATTTAAACAGTAGAAATTATTTAAACAGTTCAATTATTTAAACAGTACAAATTATTTAAACCAGTTCAATTATTTAAACAGTACAAATTATTTAAACAGTTCAATTATTTAAACAGTACAAATTTTTCAAACCAATATTTCAAAATTTTCGCACCACTTCGCACAATTTTTCAAACCAAATCGCATAATATTTCACACCAACTTTAATACAATTCAGTAACCAGAAACTATATACTTGGACAATTACTTATATACACTATTCTTCGAATCTTCCAATCATTGAAACCGACACAACCAAAGTATCATGATATCCTGTATATTAAAAGTTGTATTTGGTGAATAATTTTGAAATTTGTTTGAATACAGTATTTTTGAAAATTATTCAAACTAGTGCGACAAAAATATTCATACTAATATTTCAGAATTATTCAAACTAGTGCGACAAAAATATTCATACTAATATTTCAGAATTATTCAAACTAGTGCGACAAAAATATTCATACCAAATGGAAAATGTTTCCTACCAACTTTTAATAGAATTCAGTAATCACAAAATTTATATTTGGACGATTGCTTATGTATGCTATTCTTAGATTTTTCCAATCAACGGTAAATGGACAAAACTAAAGTAATTTCTATGTTATCCTTTAAATTAAAACTTGTATTTGGTTTGAAATTTTGATATTGGTTTGAAATTTTGATATTGGTATGAATTTTGAAAAATACTGTATTTCAAATTTTCGTACCGCTTCGCACAATTTTTCAAACCAAATGACGAAATGTTTCACACCACTTTAATACAATTCAGTAACCAGAAATTTTATAACTGGACGATTACATATACTATTCTTGGAGTCCTCCAATCATCCAAAGTACCATATTATCCTGTATATTAGACGTTGTATTTGGTTGAAGCAGCGCTATAAAATTATTCAACAGTGTTTTCAAAATTACTCATACCAATATTTCAAAAATATTCAAACCAAATACATGTTTTAGAATACAGCATAACATGGAAACGGACCCTTAAATGTATATATAAGGCAATCTTCCATTTTAGATTTCAGAATATTGAATTCTATTAAAAGTTGGTGTGAAACATCATGCCAATTGGTTTGAATAATTTGAAATTGGTATGAATAATTTTGTCGCGCTGGTCTGAATTGAAATATTGGATGAATAATTTTGTCGCGCTAGTTTGAATAATTATGAAATGGCATAATATTTCCCACCAACTTTTAATAGATTTCAGTAATTATATATTTATTTCTTGCTGGTTGCTATTATTTTCTATTTTTGGGGTTTTCTAATCATCGAAACGTAAACAAATAAAGTATCATGTTATCCTGTATATTAAAAGTTGTATTTGGTTTGATTAATTTTGAAATATTGATTCAAATTAGTGCGACAAGTAAGCAGCGCTACAAAATTATTCAAACCAATATTTCAAATTTCGTACTGTTCGCACAATTTCTCAAATCAATAGCATCATGTCAACTATAATCAGAAATTTATCAAAATTAAATCAGAATTTAAATCTCAAAATGGTCTCATATATATTAGGGGTAAGGGTCAAAATGAATGATTAGCTTCCTTGTTGTCCTATATACAACTTTACTTCTGAGTCATTCCACTCGCTAGCTCACATCTGACTGTCTGGTCATGAGAATCAGTGGCCAAACTCTAACTCAAATGGACTCTGTTCTAGTAGCGTGACTAGCATCCACGTCTGAAGAATGACTCTGAGAAGCCAATGATTCCTGAATTTATAATATTTCAAGGATTCATCTGGTTATTGTCCAGATCTAAGTTGTTGTCCAGATCTAAGCTGTTGTCCAGGATTCATCTGCAACATAAATCATAGACTACCATTTGGTCTTTTCTATGTATGGCACATTGAGTATGGGTTTGTCTCGGTATTTAATGATACAAGACTAGAACATCCAGTCCATATTCACTCAGCCATCAATAGCCCTCTTTCAATTAGAGGTAGAAACATTAAGTGATGTTGATACTTGCGAGCAGAATAAGAAATGAGACTAGCCTTGAGATGTCACATGACTGATGATAATGAGATAATTGGAGGTACTCAACCATAAGAAGAGTGAGTCAGCCATCCGATTCACTGTTCCTTGAAATCCAGACTTTCATCCTCCATATTCTCATCCTCCACACTCTCCTCCTCCACACTCTCTTCCTCCACACTCTCTTCCTCCACACTCTCTACCCCCACACTCTCTTCCCCCACACTCGCTTCCCCCCCCTTGGACCCCTCACTCTCCTTAAACGAATTATAAATGTCCCTGTAAATAAACCAATTGGCCACAGGCGCTATAATCAGAAACACAAACGATACCACCACCTGAAAAAAAGCCCAGTTTCTAGGAAAAACTCCAAGCATCGACGATGCAAGCACCCAGCCAATAAAGTCCGTGTAAATAGAGTCGTAGCCTTGGCCAAGACGCGCCAATACCAAGTCACAGCACTGGAGAGACGGAATAGCCACACTAGGACCCTCGATTTTCTTTGTAATCTTCGGCTTGGTCTTTTGCTCCTCAGCATAGCCTTCGCTGGCAAAATTTCCCGGGTAAACGCACGAGATGCGGTAGTTGTATGGAGAGAGTTCCTGGCGCAACACCACAGAAAGTGCAGAGAGCGCCGCCTTGGCCGGCGCATATTGGCCGTAGCCTATAAAAGGAAACAGAGCCACGGTGGACGAGAAGAGCACCACGTGGCGGCGCTTGAAGCGGCTGGCCACGTGCCCATGCGTTTCCAATGCCTGTTTATGGCCTGCGTGGACGGTATTGACGGCTGTCAAATAGTTCACAGACATTCCCGATGCTAACTCTTCCCCTGAAAGGTCACCAAAGAGTTTGGGAATGGACAGGCCTGCACAGCAGAAGATAAAGTCGGGGTCGAGACCCTTTTTGGCCAAAGACGCCCACATTTCACAGCAGCGGGAGTAATCTGCAACATCACAGGCGATGTAGTCAACCAAGGGGGTAGGGGAGTCAGAGGACAGATCCAGTGTAACCAGCTTCTTGATCAATTCCACCTGGTGCTGAAGTCGCTTCTCTGTGCGAGCCACAAGAACCACGGAACACTTTTGTTGGTATAGACGGAGGGCTATATCTGCACCAATACCTTGAGATGCGCCGACCACCAAGGCAATTTTTCCAAGGGGTTTGAAATGGTTATTTGAGAAGTGCATTTGGGTGAGGATGATGGAAAGGATAGTGGGATAAAATAATGTGATAACAGGATAGGATAATGTGATAATGTGATAGGATAATCGGATAGGATAATCGAATAGGATAGGATAATATGATAATGTGATAATAAGATAGGATATTGGATCACGATGAAACAACTTGTTCAGATATTAAACAACTCAATAAAATCCTGGTTGTTGATAACGCGAAGGTGTGCTTTTATAGTTGACAGGCGCGAAGCTTCAGGCATATTGCACATTGGCTGCGAATCCATTTCGCATGAACTGAAACAGTCATGAGGTCCCAAATGCACTAAGTAAACTGCATATTCACTCTCTTGTGGTGTATTTTCAGCCAATCATAGGAATGTTTAGTTGTTGTTTCAATTGGAGAAATACTTTTATGTAAAATTTGGCATCGTAGATGATCTTTATGTAAATTTGGCATCGTAGGTATCCTTTATATAAATTTTGGCATCGTAGATGCTTCTGCTGCAAGGGTGAAACATGTGAGACGTTCACGTGTTCAAATTTGATATTTAACAGCCACGAATCGCAGTCATGGTGATAAATTTTATTTTCAGATACCTTTGGTGACATCAAGACTATCAATGATAAGTACCACTGGCCCAGATGAATAGCCAAAACTGATACAGGATTTGGAGTACTTTTTACTGTGGTTTGCAGATTGTTAATCCTGATTCCAATACTGTCTGAAACACAGCTTGTGTCTGGACACCTCCACATGGTGAAACCATAATAAATTATCCTTCAAGTGGTAATAGACAAAACAATATGAAGACCAAACAGTGCTTCTGATACTGACACCCCTAGCCACTAGGCAGACTAAGTGTCCATTTACACCATTAAGAGACATTAAGATTTGTATCAGAGTTGTATCAGAGTGCGCCCCAATTGAGTTCTTGATGTTTAATGTGTTGGCTTAAAAAGTTTGGTTCGCAACTTATGATTACAATTGCTAAATTGCGGACAATCTCAGAAATTGTCATACCAATACAGTCTTTCAAAATTATTCAAATATTCATACCAAATGGCATAATGTTTAACACCAACTTTTAATAAATTTCAGTAATCTAAATTTTATCTGGACTATTGCATATATATACTATTCTTGAAATCTTCCAATCATGAACAACTAAACTAATTTCCATGTTATTGTATATTAAAACTTGTATTTGGGATGAATAATTGGAAATTGGGATGAATAATTGGAAATTGGGATGAATAATTGGAAATTGGGATCAATAATTGGAAATTGGGATCAATAATTGGAAATTGGGTTGAATAATTGGAAATTGGGATGAATAATTGGAAATTGGGATGAATAATTGGAAATTAGTTTGAATAATTGGAAATTGGTTTGAATATTTTTGTCGCACTGGTATGAAAATATTTAAAAATACTGTACATCTTCATCAAGTCCTACATCTCATCTGCACCATTACATCCTATCAAATTCATACACCTACACAATATAATAACGTGATTGCCACTACACATAGAGTCTTCTGAAAAAACTTACAATATCTATACACTACTACATATCATGTTAGCTTCTTTAATATGTTTGGATTTGTGAGGACTTAGTTGTAAGGCTTCGACTTCCTAATAAAACAAGCCGAATGGTTGAAAGGTTCTGAGATGTACGGGTTCTATGGGACATTGTTTCTTTAAGAGTATTAAAGGAGCGCGCAAAATGTTCAAACCAAGACTAAAAGGAAACAGTGCGAAATCGACTACACTAGAAATTAAACACACCATGATTAAAAGATACACCCCTAACAAGTTGTTAACAGGATAACAAAAATCAGCTTCTTTGACTCCAAAGTAGTACATGGGAAATCACCAGATTTAAATTCCAATATTGAATTAAAAAAAGTTGGTGTGAAACATTATGCCATTTGTTTGAAGATTGTGCGATCGAAATATTGGTTTGAACATTTACAGTATTTTTCGTAATTACAGTCTTTTTCAAAAATATTCATACCAGTGCGACAAAATTATTCATACCTATATTTCAAATTCATACCAATATTTCAAAATATTCATACCAATATTTCAAAATATTCATACCAATATTTCAAAATATTCATACCAATATTTCAAAATTATTCAATCCAAACAAAACTTTCAATATACAGCAAAATATGGAAACTACTTTATTTCTGTCCGTTTCACCCTTAATTGGAAGACTTCAGGAATAGAAAGTAATAGCAATCAGTAAGATATATAATATCTGATAACTGAAAACTATTAAAAGTTGGTGTAAAACATTATGCCATTTGGTATGAATAATTTGTCGTACTGGTATGAAAAGTTTTGAAATATTGGTATGAATTTGAAATATAGGTATGAATTTGAAATATAGGTATGAATTTGAAGTATTGGTATGAATTTGAAATATAGGTATGAATTTGAAATATTAGTATGAATTTGAAATATTGGTATGAATATTTCTGCGCGCTGGTATGAATAATTTTGAAAAACAGTGTACAGAGTTTTTCAAAATTGGTTTTTCAAAATTATTCATACCAGCGCGCAAAATTACAGTATTTTTCAAAATTATTTATACCAGTGCGATAAAAATTTTCATACCAAATACAAGTTTAATATACTGCATAACATGGAAAGTAGTTTAGTTTTGCCTTTCAACTGTTGATTGGAATACTGCAAGAATAGTGTATATAAGCAACTGTCCAAAAAAATTTCTGATTACGGAATTCCATTAAAATTGGTGTGAAACATTATTCATACTAATATTTCAAAATTATTCATACCAGTGCGACAAAATTATTCATACCAAATGGAATATGTTTCCTACCAACTTTTGATAGAATTCAGTAATCAGGAAATAAATATTTGGACGATTGCTCTTATATACAGTCTTTTTCAAAAATATTCATACTAGTACGACAAAATTATTCATACCAGTGCGACGAAATTATTCATACCAATATTTCAAAATTATTCATACCAGTGCGAGAAAATTATTCATACCAAATGGCATAATGTTCACACCAACTGTTAATAATTTCAGTAATCAGATACTTTATATGTTGCTGATTGCTATTACATTCTATTCATACAGTCTTCCAATCAACGGCCAAGCGGACAAAAGAAAAGTAGTTTCCATGTTATGTTGTATATTTAAACTTGTATTTGGTATGAATAATTTTGTAATATTAGTATGAATAATTTTGTAGTATTGGTATGAGTAATTTTGTCGCACTGGTATGAATAATTTTGTAGTATTGGTATGAATAATTTTGTCGCATTGGTATGAATAATTTTGAAAAATACTGTACCATTCCTAGAGTCTTCCAATTAATGGTTTTTTAAACGGACAAAACTAAAGTGATTTCCATATATTCTGTGTATAAACTTGTATTGGTTTGAATAATTTGTTGCACTGGGTGAATATTTTGTCGCACTAGTATGAATAATTTTGCCTCACTGGTATGAATTATTTTGAAAAACACTGTATTTGGTTTGACAATTGTCGCACTAGTTTGAATATTTTGAAATATTCATACCAATAATCCATATTCATACCAATAATCAATATTCATACCAATATTTCATATTCATACCAATATTCCATATTCATACCAAATGGCATAGTTACAAGTTTTCCTGTAAATTGTAATCTATATTTGGTTTGAATAACGCACTAGTCTGAATTTTAAATTTGTATTCAAACTAGCGCGACAAAATTATCAAACCAATATTTCAAGTTTCGTACCCCTTGCACATTCATTCAAACCAAATATAAGTTGGTATAGGATGAAATGGAAATTATTCAGTTAGTCTGTTTTGGCTTTTATTGAAAGACTCCAAGTTTAGTATAGCAATTGTCC
>VATE01000048.1:33569-43624 GCA_008065195.1 Metschnikowia amazonensis | reverse complement strand
ATATAAAATATCTGATTACTGAAAACTATTAAAAGTTAGTGTACATTATGCCATTTGGTATGAATAATTTTGTTGCACTGGTATGAATAATTTTGAAAAAGACTGTATTTTGTCGCACTGTTAGAATAATTTTAAAATATTTGTTTGAATATTTTGTCGCACTGTTTGAATAATTTTGAAATATTAGTTTGAATATTTTGTCGCACTGTTTGAATAATTTTGAAATATTAGTTTGAATATTTTGTCGCACTGTTAGAATAATTTTAAAAAACAGTGTAGACATACTTTTTTCTGAAACCACCAATTGGTTAGAAGCTAAATTAAAAAAGAGAATAGTTAATCTCCAATTATGATTCAATTCATCAGGATTGGTGTTTTACTGATTAGAACACTCTGATAAGTTTTACACGGACAAAACTAAACTAATTTCGATGTTATGCTGTATATTAAAACTTGCATTTGGTATGAATAATTTGAAATATTGGTATAATTTTCTCGCACTGGTACAGTATTTTTCAAATCATTCATATCAATGCGACTAAATTATTCAAACCAATATTTCAAAATTATTCATACCAGAGCGACAAAAATATTCATACCAAATGGCATAATGTTACACACCAACTTTTAATAGTTTTTAGTAAACAGATATTTATATCTTGCTGATTGCTATTACATTCTATTCTGGGAGTCTTATCAACGGTCAAAACGGACAAACTAAAGTAGTTTCCATATTGTGCTGTATATTAAAACTTGTATTTGGTATGAATAATTTTGTAATATTGGTATGAATAATTTTGAAAAATACTGTATGAATAATTTTGAAAAATACTGTATGAATAATTTTGAAAAATACTGTATGAATAATTTTGAAAAATACTGTATGAATAATTTTGAAAAATACTGGTTTTAATAAGCATAACTTGACAACTACTTTAGTTTTGTCCGTTTGAATGTTGATTGGAAGACTTCAAGAATAGTATAAGATCACATCCAGATAAAAAAAATTACTGAAATCTATTAAAAGTTGGCGTGAAACATTACATTTGGTTTGAATAATATCATCTACAGTATTTTCAGAATTATTCATATCAGTGCGACAACATTATTTTTACCAGTGCGACAAAATTATTTATCCAATATTTCAAAATTCTTCAAAAAAAGTTTTAATATACAGCAAATCATGGAAACTATTTTAGTTTTGTCCGTTTCACCCTTAATTGGAAGACTCCAGGAATAGAATGTAATAGCAATCAGCAAGATATAAAATATCTGATTACTGCATTCTAAATAAGTTGGTGTGAAACATTACGCCATTTGGTTTGAATATTTGTCGCACTGTTTGAATAATTTTCAAAAGACTCTATCAAAGCAGCGCGAAAACTATGGACCAAATAGTTCAAACAATAAATCAATGTTCCACTTCGCATCTTTCAAACCAAATACAAGTTGTTGTAATATAAAAAGCTCAATTTAGCTCCATCCGTTTTATCCCTGGCTTCCAAAATAGGAAATATGAGGAATTCTCTATATTCCAGAATATTGATTGTAATGAAAGCTGGTGTCATTATTCTTTGGTTGAAGATTGTGAATGGGTGCGAAATTATTGAATTCAAAATTCAACCAGTGCCAATTCAACCAGTGCCAATTCAACCAGTGCGAATTATTCAAACCAAGACAGTGTTTTTCAAAATTACTCATTCCAGTGCGAAAATTATTCATACTATTTCAAAATTATTCAAACCAAATACAATAATATACAGCATAACATGAAATTACTTTAGTTTTCCGTTGCGACCGTTGATTGGATGATTCCAAGAATTTTATAAAAGAACAATCGTCGAGATTTAAAATGTTTAATTACTGAAATCCATTAAAAGTTGGTAAACATTATGCCCTTTGGTGTGAATAATTTTGAGGTTGAATAATTTTGAAATATTGGTTGAATACTTTTGAAATTCTTTTGAAAGACTGTATTAGCATACTACCATATTTGTTAGATTCTTTGCTGAATTCAAATGCCAGATTGTTCATTGTATTCGTGCATGATTCCTTGACTAGGGAATCAGGTTTACTTCTATAGACTTCGAGTGACCAAATGTTTCAGGCGAGCACTAGTAGGATGGTACTGATATGTCGCATCACTAAGTTTAGAGTGGTGGTAGTACGGAGACTGGGGATGCTGTTGAGTTTGACTGTACAGTCTAGGCTATAATTGCCCTAACCTATGTAGCGTCTAAGAAATTAGCACACTACCACACTCCACCTTCACAACTTAGGTGCCTCTATGGGTTGCTACTTCAATAATCCAAAAGCCTTGGCATGGTGCTTGGCATGGGCTTCAGCAAATGTGCTGATAAAAAAATACAGATGGTCGTATCCATCCTCAATGTGGAGATCCACTTTACCCTTGTATTTCGACTCTTTGGCTGCTGCAACAAAGTTCTCCGGCTGCAAGTACTTGTCTTTGGCGTAGAAGCCATCTGCACCACCCTGGTGGATCAAAATGTCTGGCTGGTTGGCCCCATCGTATTCCTTGATCAAGTGTGTGGGGTCATACTTATACCAGTCTTCTTTGTTGGGGCCCAAGTAGTTGCCAAAGTTCTTCTCACCCCATGCACAGTTCAGAGGGTTCGAAATGGGTGCAAAGGCACTGACGCTCTTGTACTTGCCTGGTAAGCGGAAGAAGCCGGAGAGCGCCCCATAGCCTCCCATGGAGTGGCCTGTGATGGAGATGTTGGAGAAATCCAAAGCGGGGAAGTGATTGCTCAACGCTTGCAAGAGCTCCTCGTGCACATAGGTGAACATGCGGTAATTCTTGGCCCATGGCTCTTGGGTAGCATCCACGTAGAATCCTGCGCCGGTGCCAAAGTCGTACGAATCGTCCTCTCCTTCAATTCCAGCGCCACGGGGAGAAGTGTCAGGGAAGACCAAGGCAAAGCCGTACTTGTTAGCAAAGTAGGCCAAAAACGACTTTTCCGATGCATTATTGGGCGTGCAAGTCAAGCCTGATAAGTAGACCAAGACTGGTATTTTGGAAGCTTTTGTTTCTGGCACAAACACATTTACATCCATTTTGGTTTGCGTAGTGTGAGAGTCGTGGGACAATTTGTGGAGCTTTCCGCCAAACTGGGCGATTTCTGCGTTGGAAGTGAACAGCATGATGAAATTTTTGGAGTGATTTGTGGAAGGATCTGGGATAATGGAGAAGATGTATGTGATTGAGATGTGAAGAATTCTTGGGCAGAACGCGGGCGAACGATAAGAGGATTCCTGGTCATTGTGCAGGCGCTTGCGGCAATTTGCAACACATTGGGAATAAAAGTGCGGATCTCTATTTCATGTATTGGTTTTAATTGACCAATCAGGGAATGTAGTCGTTTGGAAGTTGCAAGCAATATTTTGACCCACGGATTTGCATCTTGAACTTTGATAGTAAGAAGGAAGATCAGGCAGTGGAAGTGCATGGAATGGATGGAACTTGAATGGAATAGAAATTGAATGGATGGAACTTGAATGGATGGAATTGAATGGAATGGAAAGTATGCAAACTATAGTATTGGAAAGGAAGTTTCTGAAGATTCAATCATGAGTTTGAAGGCAGGACGAGAGACTTTGGCTCCCTTTTCCAAAAGCAATCCTCTTTCATCAGACTACCTGTAGTACCCCTCTTTAAGGCAGTACCGAACACAATTGATTGTTCTCACAATTCAAATTTGATTGGTGGCAGTCAATGTCATTGAAAGATAAAAGGTGGTAATTTGATGGTGGTAATCCAATAGCTGTATTTAATTGGCGTAATCTATTTGCTGTAATAATCCAATGGTCGCGAGTAATGACCCAATAATTAACTCAATGAATAACATATACAACATAGAAATATATTTGGAACAATCTGACCAAGAAAAATACCAAGAAATATAATATTAGGAAAAATCACTCAAGAAAAATATAGTATCTGTAAATTATAATATCGGGACTTATCAACGCTTTTTATAGTCGTAGGGGTACAGACCTGTGGCTACAGCATGCATAAGGGATATGCAATGCAGTTTCCCAGTTTGCAACCACGTTTGTACCAGCGTTTCATGTTGCCCCTGAATTTGCCCCCGAGTGCAAGCTGTACTATAAAAGCAGATCATATCCCTTGCTTAAATGCTCAGCATCATTTTACACCATCATACACCACAGCATGGAAGTCTCACCAACCAGAAACATCACCTTGATTCAAATATCATGCTGAAGAAACATTCTATCAAAAGATCATTCCCAGAATTCACTAATTAAACTATTCACAGAATCCACTAATTAAACCATTCCCAGAATCCACAAATTAAACCATTCCCAGAATCCACAAATTAGACCACATTCCAAAAATCCATTTCCATTATTTCATGATTTAGACCCCTGTCGTTTACTTAGACCCATGCCTCAAGTTCCACATACTCCTATCTTAAGTTCCACCCCGCCGCATGTTCACTTTGGCTTTGACTGGACTCAAATACTGGATCTGTTTCTCGGCTCGTATGGAAAGAACATCACCAAAACACCTGCTAACAAAAACAACCCACCAGAAACATATATTGGAGCAGAAGTTTTCAAATCAGCATAAATTGCAATAATGGGAGCAAAAATCCCAAACACTCGGTTGAAAGAAGATGCCAATCCAACGGCAGTGCCTCTGACTCTTGCAGGAAACACCTCAGGAGTGTAGGCGTAAAGAACTCCATAGATTATGTTGGAAAAGAAACTGAAGAAACAAGTCCAGGCCAAATTCGAATCGGAGCTTTTGGCGGTGGTAGATCCATACAAAACAACTCCGGTCATGATGCACGAGAAGCAAAGTGCTCCCTTTCGGCCAATCCGAAACTCAACCAATGCGCCAGCAACCAATGCTCCAGGGATCCCCAAAACCGCCACGATCAACGTGTTTCTATAGGTTATGTGGATACTATTTGGAGTGGTCACCTTACCCTCCAAAAATGTGGGCAAAAAGGCATTGTACAATGGAAAAGCAAGGCCAACAATGCCCCAGGTGAAAATCACTAAGCATGACGATATTGCTAGTTTTCTGGATGCAAACAACTGAGATAGGTGGTTTCGATCATACTTTTGCAAGCGTCTCTTGATGATTTCGTCACCTGTGTTCCGGGCTGATGAAGACATCAGATCTTTTTCGCAAGTGTAAAGCTCATCGACATCCTGGAGGCGTTCCACAGTCAAGTTATTGATGGTTTTATTGAAGCGGGCAATTTTGTTGAGGGATTCCACAGTCCGTGCATTGTCTCCACGAGACAAGTAAAAAGCAGGACTTTCATAGACGGGAAACAAGAAGCGGGAGAAAAACATCACAAACGTCAAGCCGCCCAAGGTGAAGAGAAAATACCTCCAGCCCATATTGTTTTTGGAATAGCAAATTTCCTGGTCCAGGCAAGAATAGTTGGAGATTAAGCCCCAGGAAATAAGAGCCGTGACCACCTGGCCAAAGCTCCACCAAATCGACATCACTGTGAGAAGCCATTTTTTGTTTGTGGGAAGGGCCTCCAAGAAAATGGCCAGATCAACAGGAAGATTGCCTCCGACTCCAAAACTCCAAAGAGAGCAAAAGACACCAATAGCAGTGAAGTTGGGCGAGGCACCAGCCACAAGCGAAAACAATGCTGTGAAGAGGAACGTGAGCGTGAAGGCCCAACGCCGGCCAATGATATCGGCAGTGAGAGACCAAACAAAAGCCCCAGCAAGAAGACCCAAGTTCTGGGCAAGGGTCAAATACGGAGCTCTCCCCGCGGGGTAATGAACCTTGTCAACCTCATTTAATCTCTGGAGAATATAAGACGTGGCCACGGGGAAGGCGTTATCTGCAAACCAACCAAAACCGGCCACGAGAAAGAGGCACATTTGGTAGCGGCCAAAACCAATGTCGTCGATGGCCTTCAGCACTAAAATCGACTTTTCCAAGTACACCTTGCTGACGTCATGGGTATCAAAAAGAGGCAATTTCTCTTCACTGGAGGTATCGACAGCTTTGGAGTCGGAATCAAGCTCATCAAGCTTATCTTCAAAAGGCGGCGAATTCATAGTGACTTAATTCAGAAACTACAGCGGACGCATGATGGTTTTATCTTGGGAAGAACAGGAACGGGGGATGTTTTCAATTACCCTGCAGACGAGCAATTTTACGGCAAACATACGAGACATCTTTACATCTCGGATGCTGGCACAGTGCATGACGCAGGAAACAGGTCATGCATCAGATGAGGAGCCAAGAAGAAAATGTGCAAGATAACATCTAGCATATTAAAAGGAGGTTATTTGTGCAAGACATCGATGACTTAAAGACGATTAAGACAATTAAGACGATTAAGACGACTTAAAAAAGCCACCACTTGAAACTGAAGCGACCACTTGAAACTAAAGGTTTATGGGATATGCAAGCTTAAGCTAATACATTGAACTTGAACTACAGCATTGGATAGCCAAACACCGTGTCTTCTTCAGCCTACAAATACAATTGAGACAATTCCATTCGGCTTCACTTCACGTTGTTTGAAATAACTATTGGAGTCAAGAGAAATCCCCTTCCACAATATGCAGACGTGTTAGTTCACGCGCAACAAGCTTTAGTATGCGGCAGAACGGGAAGGATACGGCAAAAGGAGGCGGAGCAGCGGAAAGTTGTTGGAATTGACGAAACAAAGAAGGAATGGAGAGTCCAGACCGCCCAAGCAATCCACATTGAATTGAGATTCTTGGTATATTTACGCATAGAAATATGGGGTGATTGTTAAGAATAATGAATACTGGCAATTTAGGGACAAGGTAAAGGAGTGATATAAAGAGTGGAGTGGATTGGAGAGTGGATTAGAGAGTGGATTAGAGAGTGGATTGGAGAGTGGATTGGAGAGTGGATTGGAGAGTGGAGAAGGGAGTGGAGAAGGGAGTGGAGAGTGGATGTGAAAATTGAAAGTGAAAGTAAAAATGAAAGTGAATGTGAAAATGAAAGTGAAAGTAAAAGTGAATGTGAATGTGAAAATGAATGTGAATGTGAAAATGAAAGTGAAGTGAAAATGAAAGTGAATGTGAAAATGAAAGTGAATGTGAAAATGAAAGTGAAGTGAAAATAAAGTGAAAGTAAAAATGAATAAAGTCGAAATAATGGAACAAAGTGCAATTATTATCACTCGTCTTGATGAAACGACCAAAGTGAATATAAGAAATTAGACAATGCGAAACGAGCAATGCACAATGGAAAGAAAACGAGAAAATGCACAATAAGAAGAAAATCAAAGTGTTAATAATATCCAGTCCAATTGGGCTGTGGTCAAAGCATATTATAATAAGATATGTCGTGTGCCGGATTACTGACGTCAGGGCCTTGGCTTTAAGCGTCTGGACATTCGGCTCGGGTCTTTATCTGGCACTTTATTCCGGAGCTTAAAAGAATGAGTTTGAACATCAGTACCTCCGGGTATCAATTCACAGAAGACAAGATCTGGCAACCTGAAGTCTTTACTAAGACATTTGAATGATAAAGGTCATTCTTAGAGTTTAAGCCTTAGAGCTTAAAGAAATTAAGACATAAACCTTAGAATTAGATCTTAGAATTAGACCTGGCCTTAGAATTGGATCTTAGAATTAGACCCAGACCTTAGAATTACATCTTAGAATTAGACCTAGACCTTAGAATTACATCTTAGAATTAGACCTAGACCTTAGAATTAGACCTTAGAATTAGACCTTAGAATTAGACCTTAGACCTTAGACCTTAAACACTTTACGGCTTTAAGTACGGGTTTAAGTACGGGTTTAAGGCACCAAAATATGAGATTTTCCGTATGATATTGTGTGACCTCGTGGACTCGGCCCGATTCACATTCGGCTCCATCCGACGTCTAACAATGGACAAGTGCCGATCCGTTGATCACGTAGTTATGCTGGTCGTGTCAATCATGCGCGCACTTCTGCAACATTGTTTAAAGTTGAAGATTGATTGGACAATTACTAATGTCATCTGGGAGATGACGGCAAAATTGATTGACGAGGAAATAATCATGAATTATGAGAGGGAATTATGAGAGGGAATTATGAGAGTGAATTATGAGAGTGAATTATGAGAGTGAATGATGAATGATGAATGAGAATTATGAGAATTATGAGAATTATGAGAATTATGAGAATGATCAATGAGTGATCAATGAGAATGATCACTATGAATGATTAATGAAAATGATTGATGAAAATGATTAGTTTGAATGATTAATGTGAATGATCAATATGTATGATTAATTTGAATGATGAATGTATGATTAATTTGAATGATGAATGTATGATTAATTTGAATAATGTATGATTAATTTGAATGATGAATGTTAATGATGAATGAAAATGATTAATGATGACCAATATGAATTATTCTTTTGAATGGTCAATTATTTATGTGAATGATTTATGATCAATATGAATATCAATGTGAATATCAATGTGAATATCAATGTGAATATCAATGTGAATATCAATGTGAATATCAATGTGAATGATCAATTATAATGTGAATGATCAATATAATTTCAATGAGAATGTTTCATAATATCAATGATCAATTATCATGTGAATTAATCATCATTCACATGATCATTGTCAATGTATGCTATTGATGTGATTGGCTCTCCGGAATCTCAAACTACAAACCTAATTGGAACGAACCAAATTATGATCGAATCATCAATAGTTTTTGAGTCTATTTGCGTTGCAAATAGAAGTGCTAATCTCAGTAGCTCGTCACTCAAGTGATGTACAACGATTGTCACGTCTTGTCACGTCATAATCCGTAGTCACGTGATCGTATATATTTCCGACAGTACATAAAATATCTACAGTATTTTTCAAAATTAATACCTGTGCCACAATTATTCAACCAAATACAAGTTTCAATTTACAGGATAACATAAAACCTACCTTAGTTTTGGCCGTTTCGACCTTTGATTGAAAGACTTCAAGAATTGTATATAAGCAATTGTCCAGATAAAAATATCTGATTACTAATTCTATTAAAAGATGTTTGAAACATTTTGCTTTGGTTTGAAAGATCGAAGTGGTAAGAATTTTATTGGTTTGAAAGATCGAAGTGGTAAGAATTTTATTGGTTTGAAAGATCGAAGTGGTAAGAATTTTATTGGTTTGAAAAATTTGTCGCACTGGTTTGAATAATTTTGAAAGACTATTTCAATATTTCGTACACTTCGCTCAATATTTCAAACAAACATGTTTCACACCAACTTGTTTAGAATTCAATATTCTAATTCTTAATATGAACTATTGCCTCATACTCTTTTAGAGTCTTCCAATCAAGAGTCAAATGGATGGACTAAAGTAGTTTCCAAGTTACCAGTAAATTAAAACTTGTACTTGGTTGAATGATTGTCGCACTGGTAGAATACAGTGTTTTTCAAAATTATTCATTCCAATATTCAAACTAGTGCGACAAATTAATTATACCAGTGACAAATTAATTATACCAGTGACAAATTAATTATACCAGTGACAAATTAATTATACCAGTGACAAATTAATTATACCAGTGACAAATTATTCATACCAGTGACAAAATTATAAACCAATATTTCAAAATTATTCAAACCAAATGGCATAATGTTTCACATCACCTTTTATAGAGTTCTGTAATCAAATATTTTATATCTGGACGAGTATTGTTAGTTTCTTTGGGTAACATTTGATACTAAATACTGAGCTGTTCGCTAGGGTCATTTTATAGCCCCAAGGGGTCTGTCATAATTGCTGGCTGCTGGCTTTAATTGCTGACTGTTGGCCGGTTCGGGCCATGGCTGGCTAACTCGGCCCGAGTGGGCCAGTGTGGCTGTGTATAAGAGATCACGCGATCGTCGCGTTTGACCAGTCTTTCGTGAGTCGCTTCTAACCGCACGTCGTAGCTATACAGTATTTTTCAAAATTATTCATACTAGTGCGACAAAATTATTCATACCAATATTTCAAAATTTTTCATACTAATATTTCAAAATTATTCATACCAATATTTT
>VATE01000048.1:10322-27506 GCA_008065195.1 Metschnikowia amazonensis | reverse complement strand
TCCTGGTATGAAACTGGTCACCCACGCTTCATGCAGGCAGTCAAAGGGAATGAACAACAAACGCCGTGATAATGAGTTAGAGACTGGCGGTAGTAGGGAGACAACTCCAGTTTCCCAGGTTTGGGAACGTGAGTCCGGTTCTAGTTGCCTCAGGTCCAGTCTAGATCGACTGGCGTAGATAAACTTGTCTTGTATGAGTAGTGTGCTACTCATGCGGGATCTGACAATCGTACACACATATTTTTAAAATTATTCGTACCAATATTTCAAAATTATTCGTACCAATATTTCAAAATTATTGAACCAAAATTTCAAAATTATTCAGCCAATATTTCAAAATTATACATAACAATATGAAATATTATTGATTCCAGTAGTTCAAATTATTCATACCAGTATTTCAAAATTATTCAAACTAGTGCGACAATTATTCACCAATATTTCAAAATTATTCATACCAGTGCGACAGTTATTCATACCAAATGGCATAATGTTTCACACCACTTTTAATAGTTTTCAGTAATCAGATGTTTTATATCTTACTGATTGCTATTACATAAAATTCTTGGAGTCTTCCAATCAACGGTAGAAACGGACAAAACGAAAGTAGTTTCCATGTTATGCTGTAGAATAAAACTTGTATTTGGTATGAATAATTTTGAAAAATATTGTAAATCAAACGGCATAATGTTTCACACTAACTTTGAATAGAATTCAGTAATCAGGAAATTTATATTTGGACGATGCTTATATACACCATTCCTGGAGTCTTTCAATCAACAGTCGAAACGGATAAAACTAAAGTAGTTTCCATGCTATCTTGAAAATTATAACTTGTATTTGGTTTGAATAGTTTTGAAATATTGGTTGAATAATTTAAACTATTCTAAAATATTGGTTGAATAATTATTGGTTGAATAATTTTGTCGCACTGCTTTGATAATTTAAAAATACTGTAAACCAAACGGAATAATGTTTCACACCAACTTATAGAATTAGTAATCACAAAATTTATATTTGGACAATTTCTTATATATACTCTTCTTGGAGTCTTCCAATCAATGGCCAAACGGACAAAACTAAAGTAGTTTTCAAGTTATACTGTATATTAAAACTTGTATTTGGTTTGAATAATTTTGTCGCACTAGTAATGGCATAATGTTTCACACCAACTTTTAATAGATTTCAGTAATTAGATTTTACATCTGGACGATTGCTTATATCTACTATTCTTGAAGTCTTCCAATCAACGGTCGCAACGGATAAAACTGAATTAGTTTTCATGTTATGCTGTATATTAAAATTTGTATTTGGTTTGAATAATTTTGTGACTGGTATGAATAATTTGAAATATTGGTTGAATAATTTGAAATATTGGTTGAATGATTTGAAATATTGGTTGAATAATTTGAAATATTGGTTGAATAATTTTGCGCGCTGGTATGAATAATTTTGAAAAACACTGTAAAATTCTGATTACTGAATTCTATTAAAGTTGGTGCGAAACATTATGCCATTTCGTTTGAAAGATTGTGCGAAGTGGTATGAAAATTTTGAAACATTGGTTGAATAATTTAAATATTGGTGAATAATTTAAATATTGGTGAATAATTTAAATATTGGTGAATAATTTAAATATTGGTGAATATTGAAATATTGGTGAATATTGAAATATTGGTGAATATTGAAATATTGGTGAATATTTTGAAATGTTGGTTAAAAATTTAAAAATATTGGTGAATATTTTTGGTCGATATTTTTTGCTGAACTTTTGTCGCACGCTTTCATAATCTTAAATACTACCTCACAACATCTCACATCTTCTATAGTGAACCCCACTTGCACAACATCCCGGACTTATGACCGGTTTTCTACAACAGCAAACGGCCTTCATACAGGAATCAAATGCCCGCCTTCTCTTGTGGTACAATGAGCAGACCCTAAGGAAAAAAATCCTCCTCATGGCCGCAGCCGTGGTGGGCTTGGTGGGGGGCGTCACGGCGCTCATTTTCCACAAGTACCTTTTGGACGTGTTGGTGAAGGTTTCCGATACAGTGCAGAAAGTGCCAGGAGGCGGAGCCATCCTCTTTGCTCTCATCTTCTTTGTGGGGTTCCCTCCGCTCCTTGGCTTTTCGGCTTTGGCCATGTTGTGTGGCATGACGTACGGGTTTCCCGGCGGCTGGCCGCTCTTGGCGTCGGCATCCATCACCGGCTCGTTTGCCAGCTTCATGACGTTCCGCTACCTTCTCCGGAACCAGGCGGATCGGATGGTGCAGAGACACGAGAAGTTCCGGGCGTTTGCCGAGATCTTGAAGGAGGATGCTTCGCTTTTCATTCTCGTGTTGATCCGCTTGTGCCCATTGCCATACTCCTTGTCCAATGGAGCGTTGGCAGCCATCCCCAATCTCCTGGCATGGACCTACTTGTTGGCGTCGTTGATCACGTCGCCCAAGATGTTTGCTCACATCTTCATTGGCCACACCATGAAGAACTTGGGCAACGCCGAGCGCCCGATGTCGGCCAAGGTTCTAGACGTGGTGAGTATCTTGATTACTGCGTGTGCCTTGACATTGGCCACGTTCGTGATCTACAAGAAGATGCAGGCGAAGTTGGACTCGTACCACAGCGACACCTACCAGGGAGCGGGCTACGATGACTTGGTGTTTGGAACTTTTGACGATGACGACCAGAACCTTGAGCTCCACTCCACTGCCTATGATGACGATCATTTTATCATTGACGATGAGCCATCTGGGTAGGACTTAGCTCGTGAGCAGAGATTCTCATATATAAATATCAGCAAGGCTGAAGGCCTGATACACCAGAATCTGAGTCAACGCTTCTTCGATAAAGACCATGATTGAAAATGACTGATATCATATGGACTATACTGAGATTTGTAATAGTGGAGTGTTCTAGTGCTTACTGAGGCAGTTATCAGAGACTACTGTCATGGAAGATGACCCATCTTCTATTCGTGCTATTTAGAGGCAAAGATGGAACTGCCACAATTGATTTCATGACAGCACGTGGAGTTGAATTTGTCATCTCAATGTTGTCCGGTCATAGTGAATGGTGGAGACCATCAATGAACGGTGTAGTCATACTACTGCTCATTGAATCAGCAGGACCAGAACTCCAGGTCTATACGGATCCCAATTGGAGACTGCTAAGAATTTATCACTCTACTGATTATTCATGGTTAATTCATTTTGGAAAGTAAGACCATGTAGATTCTGAAAACTGAAATTCCGAAAATTCCGAAAATTCCGAAAATCCAACAAATCAAGTGTCAGGTACAATGTTTTCATACTATTCAAAGCAGCGCGAAAATGTTCGAAGCGAGAAAACAAAATAATCCATACAGTGTTCAACCCAATTTCAAAAGTTTCGTACCATTTCGCACAATTTCAATCAAAGGGCATAATGTCAAATTTATAAGAAATCAGAATTATCAGAATTTATCAGAATTATCAGAATTTATCAGAATTTATCAGAATCTATCAGAATTTATCAGAATCTATCAGAATTTATCAGAATTTATCAGAAATAAATTTAATTGCCTCATGTACATTCGGGAGTAAAGCGAATGAAGTAGCTTCCTTGTTGTCATATACCACAACTTGTATTTATATTAAAGGCGCACGAAACTTTATATTGGTTGAATAATTTTTCGCGCTAGTTTAAATAGTTTTGAAAAACAAAATTCACTTTAAACTTCACTTTCTAAATTTTAATCTGGGATTTCCAGTACTACATTGGTCGAAGGTAAAAAGGACGGACTAAAGATATTTCTGTATTCTGATAACAAATTTTAAGGAGTGAATAATTTAAGGAGTGAATAATTTAAGGAGTGAATAATTTAAGGAGTGAATATTTTGAGGAGTTTGAATTGTTCTTTGAATAATGGTTTATAATTTTGCTAATGTAGTTTGAATCGTGTGAAATGTTTTTTATACTATTCAAAGCAGCGCGCAAATGTCGAACCGAGAAAACAAATAGTTCAAACTATAATTCAAAAGTTCGCACCGTTCGCAGCTTCTTATTAAAGTTGGCATAATGTTAACTTTTAATAGAATTCACTTTAGTTCACTTTACACTTTAGTTCACTTTACACTTTAGTTCACTTTACACTTTAGTTCACTTTATAGTCACTTTCTAAATCTTAATCTACAATTTTTATATTCCTCCATTGAGTCAAAGCAAAAAAGGAAGGACTAAAGTTATTTCTATATTCTAAAAAAACTTCAAAATATTCTTTGAATTTTAGTGTGGTTTGAATTATTTGCGCGCTGGTTGAAAATTTTTGGTTTGCACTTTTGGTTTGACATTTTTTCTTTATCCAAACATTTACCGCGCAGTTTGAATACTTTCTATAAAATAATTTAAAGTTTCGCCCTACGCAATCTTCAACCAAATCATAATGTTCCACAACTTTCTCCAGTTTCTGAAATCTTAGTCTCAAATGCTCTACATTTAAGATTTAAGAGTCAAACACACAGAACTGAAGTGTTTCTATTTTTTACAGCAACTTTTGGGGTACGAACCTGAATCTTTTATTAATTTGTGGTTTGAACTATTTTTCTTGGTTAACGTTTTGCGCGCTTGTTGACTTTGAAATACTGTAACATTGCGTATGAGTTGCTGTAAAGGATGTAAACATGACACATTCGAAATCTCTCTGTATAAGTTATACAGCGTCTCCTCGGTTTCTGGAGTACATTTTTCAGTTGAAAAATTATTAGATAGATAGTGGATATTCTCGAGAATAGTCTTTACACTGACAATGTATGATAGGGTCTTTCCCACTATAGATAGAGCAATTCTTTCTGAAACCAATAGATGATTAGAAGCTAAATTAAGAAAGATAATAGCAAATCTCCAATTATGATTCAAATCATCAGGATTTGTATTTCACTAATTGAATTCTCAAAAGTTCCATACCAATTCTCAAAGTTTCATATCAATGCTCAAAGTTTCATACCAATGCTCAAATTTTTATACCAATTCTCAAATTTTCATACCAATTCTCAAAGTTTCACACCAATTCTCAAAATTTTCTTACCAATTCTCAAAGTTTCATACCACTTCGCACAATCTTAATGACGAAATGTATCACACCAACTTTTTTAGAATTCAATATTCAGAAATGTTAATCTAGAGCCTAATATTTACTCAATTGGGAGTCTTCCAATCAAGGATAAAATGAACAGAACTAAACTAGTTTCCATGTTATCTTGTATATAAAAAGTTGTATTTGGTTTGAATATTGTCGCACTAGTTTGAAAAATTTGAAAAACACTGTACCAATATTTCAAAATTATTCAAACCAATCCAAGTCTTATTTACAGGATAACATGGCTACTATAGTTTTTGACCATTGATTGGAAGACTCCAAGAATAGTAAATATAAGCAAACGTTCAAATATCAATTTTTTGATTATTAAAGTTGGTGTAAAACATTACGTCATTTGGTTTGAAAGATTGCGAGTGGTACGAAAATTTAATAATAGTTTGAATACAGTATTTTTCAAAAATATTCAAACTAGTGCGACAAAATTATTCATACTAATATTTCAAAATTATTCAAACTAGTGCAACAAAAATATTCAAACCAATATTTCAAAAATATTCAAACTAGTGCGACAAAATTATTCATACTAATATTTCAAAATTATCCAACCAATTTCAAAAATATTCAAACCAATATTTCAAAATTATTCAAACCAATATTTCAAAATTATTCAAACCAAATACGAGATTGTATATTCAAGATATCATGGATACTAGTTCAGTTTTGGCCCTTTGACCTTTAATTCCTAGATGTATATATGAGGCATCCTCTAGATTAAGATTTCAAAATTTTGAATTCTAAATCAGTTGGTGTGACACATTTCGTCATTTGGTTTAAAAGATTGTGCGGTGTGGTACGAAACTTTTTGAGAATTGGTATAAATAATTTTAATACTGTATTTTGTCGCACTGTTTGAATAATTTTGAAATATTGGTTTGAATATTTTGTCGCACTAGTTTGAAAATTTCAAAAAACAGTGTAGACTTTTGAAACCACAATTGGTTAGAAGCTAAATTAAAAAGAGAATAGTTAATCTCCAATTATGATTCAATTCATCAGGATTGGTATTTCATTGATTAGACTTCTCTGATAATTTTACTGCACAAGAGCAGTAGGCATCTACAGTATATTTCAAAATTATTTATACCAGTGCGAAAATTATCATACCAATATTTCAAAACTATTTATACCAGTGCGAAAATTATCATACCAATATTTCAAAATTATTCAAAGTCTACTTTGGATACAGTTATCGCATCGTATATTCATTCATCTCTTATATATTATTGAGTTACCTATTATTTAAATATATAGTTATTTTTATTAGTCTCATTTTTCTCTTTGAAATATTTCTTTGTTATTTATCCTCTTAAAGTATATTTTTAATATCTTAAATTTATGCTGGGGTAAAGATTTATATTAACATTTATATATGACTATAAATAATTACATAATAAATAAAAATTAATTATATGCGAAAAAAGCAAATAAAAAAAAAATAAAGAAATAGAAGACTAAGAATAAATAATGTACATCAGTCATAAATAAACATTATATTAGATAGTTAAGTATATTTTACATTTTATATTTTATACTTTGACTATTTTACAATATCTATTTTATAGATCCAATTTATATGTAAGATTTTATTTTAACTAATACAGTCTTTTTCAAAATTATTCATACTAGTGCGAAAAAAATATTCATACCAATATTTCAAAATTATTCAAACTAGTGCGACAAAATTATTCATACAGTCTTTTTTAAAATTATTCATACCAGTGCGACAAAATTATTCATACCAAATGGCTTAATGTGTCACATCAACTATTAATAGTTTTCATTAATCAGATATTTTAAATCTTGCTGATTGCTATTACACTCTATTCTTAGATTCCAATCAACGGCCAAACGGACAAAACAAAAGGACTTTCCATGTTATGCTGTATATAAAACTTGTATTTGGTTTAAATAATTTTGAAATATTGGTATGAATAATTTTGTCGCACTGGTATGAATAATATTGAAAAATACTGTACTAGTGCGACAAAATTATTCATACCAAATGGCATAATGTTTCACACCAACTTTTAATAGAATTAATGATCAGAAAGTTTAAATTCTAGAAGATTACTCTTATATGCTATTCTTGGAATCTCTTAATCAGTGATCGAAACGGACAAAACTAAAATAGTTTCCATGTTATGCTGTATAATAAAACTTGTACTTGGTATGAAAAATTTTGTAATATTGGTATGAATATTTTTGTAATATTGGTATGAATATTTTTGAAATATTGGTATGAATATTTTTGAAATATTGGTATGAATATTTTTGAAAAATACTGTATACCTAACAAAAAAATATTTAGAAGATTTTAATTTGAAAAGTAATATTAATCTATCATCTTTATCTTTATATAAAGAAAGACTTACACCATTAAATGAATTAAAAAAGAAACATCAAAATTTTTTAGATAAAAAAAACTATAAATCAAACTATAAATAGTTCTTCTAAATATTACCTTTATTATATATCAAAAAAGAATCTATTAATATGAAATCTCTGTTCGCATATCTATTACTAGATGAAGCGAATCCCGAACTTGTATAAATCTTACTCTGCTATGTGCCTTGAGCCTTGAATCTGACCGCGCACAATTAACGAAATAAAACTTTCAATACAGTATATTTCAAAATTATTCATACCATTACAAAATTATTCATACCATTACAAAATTATTCATACCATTACAAAATTATTCATACCATTACAAAATTATTCATACCATTACAAAATTATTCAAACAAATACAAAATTATTCAAACAAATACAAGTTTAATATACACCATGGAAACTACTTTAGTTTTGTCCGTTTGGCCGATTGGAAGACTCCCAGAATCGTAATAGCAATCAGCAAGAAATAAAATATCTGATTACTGAAAACTATTAAAAGTTGGTGTGAAACATTATGCCATTTGGTATGAATTATTCTGTCGCACTGGTATGAATAATTTTGAAATATTGATACAGTATTTTTCAAAATTATTCAAACCAGTGCGACAAAATTATTATACTAATATTTCAAAATTATTCATACCAATATTACAAAATTATTCATACCAAATGGAAAATGTTTCCTACCAATTTTTAATAGAATTCAGTAATCAGAAATTTATATTTGGACGATTGCTCTTATATACCATTCCTAGAGTCTTCCAATTAACGACTAAACGGACAAAACTAAAGTAGTTTCCATGGTGTATATTAAACTTGTATTTGTTTGAATAATTTTGTAATGGTATGAATAATTTGAATTGGTATGAATAATTTGAATTGGTATGAATAATTTGAATTGGTATGAATAATTTGAATTGGTATGAATAATTTGAATTGGTATGAATATTTTTGAAAAATACTGTATCTTGTCGCATTAGTATGAATAATTTTGAAAAACAGTGTATACAGCAAAATATAAAAACTACTTTAGTTTTGTCTGTTTCACCCTTAATTGAAGATTCCAAGAATAGAATGAAATAGCAATCAGCAAGATATAAATCTGATAACTGCATTCTAAATAAGTTGGTGTGAAACATTATGCCATTTGGTTTGAATATTTGTCGCACTGTTTGAATAATTTTAAAATATTGGTTTGAATATCGCACTGTTTGAATAATTTTGAACACTGTTCGAAACTTTTTAATAATTGGTTTCTCGCACTAGATTGAATTTTGTCGCGCTTTAACACTTTGAAATTGTCAATTAAGAGACTGTCCTGCTGGCCCATCATTTACCTCCTGCCTTATACCATTTACACCTTATACATTTATACCATCCACCTTTACCATTTATCCCATCCACCTTTACCATTTATACCATCCCGCCTTTACCATTTATACCATCCCACCTTTACCATTTATACCTTACATTACATTTATACCGTCTTTATACCATGTATACCTTATTTACATTTATACAGTATTTTTCAAAATTATTCATACTAGCGCGACAAAATTATTCATACCAATATTTCAAAATTATTCAAACCAAATACAAGTTCTCATACACAAGATAAAATGGAAACTACTTTAGTTTTGTCGCTTTTGAAGCTTGATTGAAAGACTCCAAGAATATTATGAATGAGCAATCGTCCAGATATAAAATTTCTGATTACTGAATTCGATTAAAAGTTGGTGTGAGACATTATGCTATTTGCTATGAAAAATTTTGTCGCACTGGTATGAATTTTGAAAAATACTGTACCATCCCGCCTTTACCATTACCTTATTTACAATTATTCCATCCCCCCTTTACCATTACCTTATTTACATTTATTCCATCCCCCCTTTACCATTACCTTATTTACATTTATTCCATCCCCCCTTTACCATTTCCTTATATTACATTCATCTCATCTCTATATCCATAAGTCCTTGCATATTGGTAGTCTTTCTAGACTATCTCTATAATCATATTGTCCTAGTCTATAAACATCATGCGGGTCCGCCGCTTCTCCACCTTGTCGGACGTTAACATGCCGCTCCGCTCCAAGTCTGCTATCACCGCTTGCGAGTCTTCTTCACATATGATGTTGCCGTCAATTAAAAAGTAGTCGTTAGTAATGTTGCGCAGACACTTTGTGCATGCAAGACACAGCAAATGCCACTTTTGCTTGAGCTCGTTCTCAATGCACTCGCCTTCGATTCCGTAGTGGCACGTCTGGCATAGCGTGCCGTTCAACGTGTGGTAGTGGTGGTTGCAAAACGGATTGTCGAGTAATACGTAAGATGTAACCTTCTTGTTGAATTGAAGTCCGCATCCTGCATACAGGCACCCGAAGCACTCCCGATGCCATTGACCACTTAACTCGCCAGTTTTAGAAAAGATTGCCTTTTTTGGGCCGGAACTAGCGTCCACTGGTTGGCCACACGTACGACATGGGCCTGTTCCCGCCTTATTTTTGGGTACCTCACTGGTACGGAAATTGGGAACCTTTGGGTCGATCACTGACCGAGGAAATGCCTGAAATTCGTGTGGTGTTGGATTCTGTCCAAGAATCTCATCTTCGTGAGCATGTTGGTTCGAAAATTCCTGTTTCTGGTTGTATGAGAGCTTTTGATCTTGATTAAGCTCCTGTTGATTAAACTCTTGTAACTCTTGATTAAACTCTTGTTTAAACTCTTGATTAAACTCTTGATTAAACTCTTGATTAAACTCTTGATTAAGATCCTCTTGATTAAACTCTTGTTTAAACTCTTGTTTAAACTCTTGTTTAAACTCTTGTTTAAACTCTTCATTAAACTCTTCATTAAACTCCTCTTCATATGAAAGCTCTTGTGCTAAGGCATGAGGCTCGTTACAGAAGTTGAGATTCTCCAATTCGCGCTCAATCTGATGGTTTTTCGGGCTCAATGGCTTGATGGTCTCAGGCGTTTCGTAAGTCAAAGTTTCGTCAAATCTCGTCTTTTCAAAAAGTGGCGTTTCAGGCTCAACCATTTGTGGTCCAACAATCTCTTCTTCTGATAATTCAGGACTGCTAGATGCAGCTTCTTCCCTTTCAAACTCCGTCTCCGTATCGCTTCCTTCAGATTCGGCTTCTTCCACGCCCGATACCTTGAAAATGGGCATTTGCACATTGTCACTTGGTGCAGCCAGCACGTTGGAAGCCGTGACAAAAGAGTCTTCGCTATTGATCATATTAGTGGACTCAAGACTGATGGAACTGCCAGCCTTGATATTTTCCAATTGGCGTTTTAGCTCAAGCTCGATTTCATCGTCTTCATCGCTTTCGTCGTCACATGGCTTGGAGATGATGGAGCTGATGGTGGAAAGGTGAGGGTTGCGATGTGCGGCTTTCGCACCATCAGAAAGCCGCAAAAATTGTTTGTAGTCATCGTTAGAGTTTTCTGCAGAAGTCTCGGTGGTTTCCACTGAATACCTTGCAGATTCAAAACGAAACAGCTCATCTTGAGAGCTCACATCTTCGGCTCTGTCGAGTTGCTTGTTCAATGATGACGACAAATTGCTGGTGGAAGGCACAAAACTCTCCACAGGACTTTTTATTGTCGGAGTGAAGCTCTTTTCCGAGTAGCCTCGGGGGTCGTAGTGCCTGTGGTCGGCCACATCTTGCTTGAAGTCAGCTAGAACCTCGTTGAGGTCAGTTTCGGACCCGTGAGCCGGATAAGGAGGGCTTTTTCGGGCCGGTGACCGACGAGACGCACCAGACGCCGAGTTAGGGGCGGCATTTCCAACAATGTTCCTTTTTTGAGCTTCACTTTGCAGGCCTAGAGATGTCAGGGGACTCATGCGGTCGTTTCGATCGGTGTCGAACGGTGAGTTTGTGGAAGATGTGCCTCCAGTCTCTTGAGCGATGATGTATTGGGATTTTCCTTCGGGAATGTGCAACTTAAGGTTCTTCTTGTTGCGATCCGGATCGTTATCACGGGTGAGCTGAGGATGATCACCGTCGAACTTTTTAACGTATCTGGAATTGGCAGGATTGACATGGTTAGCATCGATATTGTTCACATAATGTTCTGGGTTGGAATCATAGTGGTAGTTGGCAGGATTGACATGTTCAACCTCGTAATTGTTCACGTATTGTTCTGGATTGGAATCATTGGGGTAGTTGGCAGAATTATCATGTTCAACCTCGTAATTGTTCACGTATTGTTCTGGATTGGAATCATTGGGGTAGTTGGCAGAATTATCATGTTCAACCTCATAATTGTTCACGTATGGTGCTGACTTGGGAACCATAGATCTGGAATGACTGGAGTGGTTGGAATAAATGGAGCGGCTGGACTGACTGACAGGATCAACATATTCAACATCATAATTGTTCACGTATGGTGCTGAGTTGGGCACCGTGGGTCTGGAATGGCTGGAATGGCTGGAATGGTTGGATGAATCTGAGTTCTGTGACTTGAGTTGCGCATATGGGTTGAAACCAGAACCAGAGCTTGCGCTGGACCGCTCATTTTTGGAGGCCTGATGAATCCGGGAGTCGGAGAAATTTCTCCGGTTGTCGTAATGTTCCGTGGAAGGAGTATTTGGTTTGGAGCCATGGGGGGTCCGAAGCATCAGCCCAGCAGACATGTTGCGGGACTGCACACCATAAACAGGACCGTTGGGGCCTCTTTCCGTGTGTCTTCCAGCGCCTGGCGACACTTGGAACCGGGGCGAGTAGGGAGAAGATCGGGCAGACGCTGTATCCAGACTGGACCCACTCAAGTTGACATCAAACCCCGCTCTTTCGTACACACCACGGTAGCGGTGCTCAGTTTTCAACGGCGGGAAAGGGGAGTCTGTCGCCAGCATGGGACTGTAGTCTTTGGCGAAGAATTTGGGAAGATGGTGGAATTGCATGGCCAAAGCTGGTGTACGGGTGTATTGATGGGACTGGAGGTGGCACTAGCGGGACGAAATTGCACGAAAAAGAAGGAAATGCAGGCGAAAAGTTCTGGTGAACACAATAGTTATGCCAAACACGATTAGTTCAACACGATTAGTTCTGCAGTCGTTGGCGGTTTTCTGGCCTTGTATCAGGGAGCGGTAAGGAAACGACGACTCACAGCGCAGGAAGGGGGAGGACAATTACGCGCTGAACCGGCGGGAATTTCGGCACGATTCTCGTATGCAGGGATATATTAAGGTCAAGCGTATGTTTGCGATGGAGAGGCAAAACACGAAGCAAATGAAGACCAGAAAGGACAAACAAAGAAGACGGAGTAAAAAGGGAAAAGCATTAGAAAAAAAACAAGTCGCGGTCGAGAGGCTGTATGCAGGCGCGCGTCGTCGTGCCCGAGTCCACATCCATCAACAATACGACATCGGCTAGATTAGCAGGTTTGGAAGTTCGATACTGGGATATTGAGGAAATAGAGAAAACGAATCCGAGCATATAGGCTTTTTCGGGGATTCGAAAGACCAACACAGTAGGAAACCTCGATAGATCGGAGAGGCTGAGGCCTTCATGCAGGCATATGTAAATTGACGGCCTGCACATTTAGTATTCTACCCGGCAACTGTGTAGTGTATTGTGGAAGCGGCCGCAGGCGAATGTATCGGCCACGACGGCCTCGGAGTTTGCATTAGGCCGACTTCCCCGGTGTTGAGGCTTCCCCGGTTGGGTCTGCCGTCGGTTGATGCTGCCCTCGGTACCTTGGCACGCTCGGCACTTGGCACGGCATGTGCTGCCGTCGGCGTGGACCGGCGCACACCCGTACACCAGGATCGGAATCAGCATTTTGACAGGCGCAAATGATTTAGCGAGGCTATATGCCGGACGGTGGTACATGAGGCGGGCACGACTTTAAAAAGCACGCACCAGTACATTATTTCAAAATTATTCGTACCAGTGCAACAAAATTATTCATACCAATATTCAAAATTATTCAAACCAAAATTCAAAATTATTCAACCAATATTCAAAGTATTCAACCAATATTCAAAGTATTCAACCAATATTCAAATTATTCAACCAATATTCAAATTATTCAACCAATATTCAAATTATTTAAACCAAAAAAAGTTTAATACAGCATAACATGAAAACTACTCCAGTTTTGTCCCTTTGCCCGTTGATTAGAAGACTCCAATAGTATATATTAGCAATTCCCCAAATGAAGATTTCAGAATATTTAATTTGAATTTAAGTCGGGTGAAGCATTTTCCATTGTTTGAATAATTTTGAAATATTGTTATGAATAATTTTGAATATTGGTATGAATAATTTTGAAAAATACTGTATTTCAAAATTATTTCATACAATGCGACAAAATTATTCGTACCAGTGCAACAAAATTATTCATACCAATATTCAAAATTATTCAAACCAAAATTAAAAATTATTCAAACCAAAATCAAAATTATTCAAACCAAAATTATTCAAACCAAAATTATTCATACCAATATTCAAAATTATTCAAACCAATATATTAAAATTAGTCAAATCAAATACAAGTTTTGATTTACAGGATAACATGAAAACTACTTTAGTTTTATCCGCTGCGACTGTTGATTGGAAGACTCCAAGAACAGTATATAGGTATATCGTCCAGATATAAAATATTTGATTGTTGACATATTAAAAGTTGGTGTGAAACACTATGCTATTTGGTTTGAATAATTTTGTCGCACTAGTTTGAATAATTTTGAAATATTGTATGAATAATTTTGAAATATTGTATGAATAATTTTGAAATATTGTATGAATAATTTTGTCGCATTGTATGGATAATTTTGAAATATTGGTACGGTATTTTTCAAAATTATTCATACTAGTGCGAAAAAATATTCAAACCAATATTTCAAAAGTATTCATTCCAAATACAAGTTTTGATATACACTGTTTTTCAAAATTATTCATAGCAATATTTCAAAAGTATTCAAACCAAATGGCATAGTGTTTCACACCAACTTTTAATATGTCAGCAATCAGATATTTTTAAACTGGACAATTGCTTTTATATTAAATTCTTGGAGTCTTCCAATCAATTGTCGAAACGGGCAAAACTAAACTAGTTTCCATGTTATGCTGTATATTAAAACTTGTGTTTGGTATGAATATTTTTATCGCACTGGTATGAATAATTTTGTCGCATTGGGATGAATAATTTTGAAAAATATTGTACAGCATAACATGAAAATTACTTCAGTTTTGCCGTTTCGACCGTTGATTGGAAAATTCTAAGAATAGTATATAAGAGCAATCGCCCAGATGTAAAATTTCTAATTACTGAAATCTACCAAAAATTGATATAAAACATTATGCCATTTGGTTTGAATAATTTTGTGGCACTAGTTTGAATAATTTTGATTGGTTTGAATGTTGTCGCACTGGAATAATTCTGAAATATGGTATGAATATTTTGTCGCATTGTATGAATAATTTTGAAATATGGTATGAATAATTTTGAAATATGGTATGAATAATTTTGAAATATGGTATGAATATTTTGTCGCATTGTATGAAATAGTTTTGAAAAGTACTGTATTGGTTTAAATATTTTGTTGCACTGGGATGAATAATTTTGCGCGCTGGTAATAATTTCGAAAAACACTAGTAAAGCTCAGTTCGTCCCTATTATCACTCATAGCAAACTCACTTCGTCCCTATTAATCACTCGTAGAACTCAGTTCGTCCTATCACTCTACATGCTGCAGTTCGTCCTCTTTATTAATTACTCTACACATGCGGTTAGACGTAGCCGATTCTGTTGGCAACGTCCAAAGCGTCGTGGTCAGCAGTCAACTTGACGTAAGCCTTCTTGGTACCGTTTGGTCTGATCAAGGTGTTGACCTTCTCGATGTCCACCTCGTACAACTCCTTGACAGCAGCCTTGATTTGGTGCTTGTTGGCCTTCAACGACACCTGGAACACCAAGGTGTTACCGTCCTCCACCTTCTTGATGGCAGTCTCGGTGGCAATAGGCGTTTCGATCACCTTGTAGGCGTCCATTCTGTTGTAGTGAGGAACAGCCTTTCTAGGGTATTGAGGAGCCTTGGCATACTTCAAGGTCTTTGGCAAGTGGAACCTGGTGTTGGTTCTCACCTTGACGGCCTTCTTAGAGTTGTTACCCTTCAAGGCGGATTTCTGAGCAGCAGCAGCTTGGTTGTCTAAAGTTAGTAGGGAGATAAATGGAGGGATGAGATGGGAGAGTGATGATCATATTGGGAATTTATTGAAAGTTGGGGTAGTTCTAGTTGATAGATCTAGTTCATTTTACTTTCATCTTCATTTTCATCTTCATTTTCATAGTTCATAGTTCGAGTTCATATTTCATAGTTCCAGTTCATTTTCATAGTTCATTTTCATAGTTCATTTTCATAGTTCGTTGTCAAATAACTTGATACTTGATATTCAGGGGTTCAATTTATTCAAGTCGGTGTTATTGCACATTCAATCCCGGCTGAGGTCTTATTGGAGGTCGTATTGGATTCAATCCCGTCGGATGGTTTGTTGAACATTCTCAAGTAATTCAGTCTAACTCGTTATATCGGCAATCCCACTCTCTTTGTAAACATTCTACATACTGGTAGCCATCTTGATGTATGTGTAGCAAAAGGTTGAAAAGATTTTCAGGGAAAAAACTGTGCGCGGCGAGCAGCGGGGGTACGGGTGTTTGTGTGGTGGTGCATATAACCGCGCGGCTCGCAGGTGTGCGCACGTGATCCGCGTGACGCGCACGTGCATGCGCAATAGCGAGGGCACATGCCCTATTGAGTAGGTGATGGAAGGCATGGATATATAGCAGGAAAAAGATTTGAGTGAAGTTTAGGATCAAGAAGCTTATGTTCAAGTTTAAAAAGACTACTTGAATAATAATGAATCTGCAGTTTATTATGGAGAGCAGTCACTAGTAGTAGAGTACATATCAAGTAGATACTAAGTAGATACTAATAGATGAGTACAATAGAGTAGGTGAGTATAGTAGATATCATGTAGATACTAAGTAGGTAAGTAGAGCAGATTGTCAGTAGATTAGTACAATTGAGTAGGTAGATTAGAGTTCTCTGGAAAATTCCCTGTCCGTATCAAACGTCCGTACCTCCTGAACCATAGTACATCTCATAGTACCAATGGAAATCCTTTTAGTGACTTCAAAACTGGTTTATGTGTCAGCACCGTTAACTACATGTGAGACTTTTGGCGTGTATAGCTAGGCTTTTGGATCTTCCAGTTAGAATTTGATTCCTTGTCACGTGCCTCCCTATGGGGAAGACCTTTCTCCCTATTTGCAAAAGATGGTAGGTGTGTATATAGCCTTATTATGACTCCATTATGAAATAACCAGGAATCAACTGGAAAAATAATCAGACTGAGTTTATAGTAGATAGTGTATAATATAGATAGGACTCTATAGATAGGTAGGGTACGTTACAGTCTTTAAAATATTCAAACCAGTGCGACAATTATTCCAATATTTTAAAATTATTCAACCAGTGCGACAAAATATTCAAACCAATTTCAAAAAGTTTCGACTTGGCATAATCTTTCAAACCAAATGGCGTAATGTTTCACACCAACTTTAATAGAATTCGGTAATCAAAAATTTTACATTTGAACGATGCTTACATATATTTGAACGATGCTTATATTTATTTGT